>JAQIVZ010001629.1:0-29659 GCA_034700945.1 Arrhopalites spinosus
TTGCAATCCCGCACGAGGAAAATCCTCTCTTTCTCTGTATGCTAGAAAACTCGAAGTGTCCACAATTATCAAAAAATTATCCATATCTATAGGAGTAGAACCTACTTGTATTTTTTGCAAATATAAAAAAAAATTTAAGTCTCCCTTGCAGTCTCTTGTTTTGCTCTGGATACAATTGTGTCTTATGTATTGTCTTGTCTACATTTCCTGTGGCTACCTCTTCGGTTTTGTGGCTTGGACTGGTTCTCCATCCCTCCAGGCCTCTTTAACAAATAAAATGGAAAGGAGAGGAAAGGAAGCCCCCCAAAAGACCCAAGTCTCAGTCCCTTTTTTTATATTTGTACTCGTGTACTCACCACAAAAAAGAAAGAGAGACGAGGAAAGGAAATTTGAGCGTCTGGGGCTCCTTTTTTACATGAAGGGAATGTACCTTTCATATGAATTTGAGGAGGTTTTTTTTACTATAAGAATTATATAATAACTTGCATTGCCATTGCCCTCAACAAATTGCATTGCATGTGTGTATTGCTTCAGTATGAAAGGCCTAATATATCCCCCAAAAAAAGGGAAGACCATGCACATCTCATAGGAGTAAACTGGGCTACACAATTTTTACCTGTTCTGCTCTGTTAAAGAAAGAGATTGAGTGAAGGTCACCCAGGTCTATTTGGCGGCTTATCCTCACTCTGTCCCTTTGGTTTGGCTGGATGGTTTTTTCCAGTGCTGTCAATGCATACATTACATGCATTCAACCACCTGAAACCACCTCTTCCTCCATACAATGCACAAACAATGGAGTCTATGACTTGTTCTGAGTATACCTCTGGCATTTTAGTTTTTTTTCTGTCTAAAAGTCCAGGTACATGTTGTGTCTACCTTACCTCTTGTTATATAATATATACATTGAGAGAGAGAGAGACTCGTATTTTTTGAACAATAAGAATATGTAGTTTTAGGGGCTATATATATAACACATGTACCTATGTGGGGTTCATTGTTGCCAAGTGTAGTGACTGTAGTTTAAGTTTGCTCATACATTGAGACTAGGAGGGAGAGAAACTATTTGCCATCCATGATATTTTTTTCCATTCATGTTAATCGTGAGGATGGGATGCATATAGCGGACGCTTGACTGTTAACAACAAAAACTAAAAGGCTGCTGTGTCTTACGAATAGAATGGACGAATGGATTTGGCTATACATATATATATATTATATACAAAAGGATGCAATGAAATTTATATAATATACATGCTAAGGGAATGATGTAATACTCACAAGTGAGATTCTTAAGTTATCTCTGGATGGATCAGGAGGTCTTCTGTGGCAGACGACGGCTCTCTAGGTTTGTCCATTCCTAAGTCTGTTTTATGTGTTCTTCTTCTTCATCTCTCTCTTTGGGCCGTGGGTAAATGTAATTTATATGTATACAAGAATATTACTGGCCACATCTTTTTTTAGTAAAGTTCTTTGGGTGTTTGGACTCTCTCTCTCTCTCTGCCAGCTGAAATGTTAGCGTAAGCATTTAGCAAGAGACATTTCTCTACAATTTTTTTCATGTGAGGCTTAACATTTAAGATTGTGAACTGTGAGTGTGTTGTGATTTCATTTTATGGAGTCTGTAGTTTTTAAAAGATTAAGCGGAGAGAAATATTTCTTTGGATAAAAAGTAAGAGTTTTTCAAACATTTCTATATTTTTTTAATTATACATTATTACTCATCGTTAGTAACATTAATATATGTACAGTTGATTTTTCTTCATTGCTCTATCAAAATATTGCCAATGGCAAATTGGAAATCGTGTCTTTAGATCTTTCCAGTTTTTTTCTGGTTCTTGTTCTTCTTTTGGGGGGTGGTGATTGAATTAAATAAATTGAAATCGTTAAAAAAGTTGTTATGACCATGATTGCAAGTCAAGATTATGTTTAACGATTACTTTTACTTTTATTGTCTTAATCAAAGAGAAAAGTCAGCGAAAAATGATGGACAAGGAGATCTGGGATGGGAGCGGGATAGATTTTTTTTAAAACGTCTTTATTCAGTGAAAAATAATAATTTTTTTTATTGGCTTGATTCCATCAAAATTTACATTTTTGTGACATGTCAACTCATTATCAAATCATTTCCATGTCAGTACAAATAATTCCAGTGAATAAATAGGAGAAAGGGAGAGAAGAACAAGGCTCAAGACGAGGATTGACAGTACAAGTTGCCAAAGTCCATTACCTTTGTCAATGGCCATGCACTGACATTTATTTATTCTCATTTACTCTCAAGTGACAATAAATTATACCGTTCATGTCCATTTAACAAAGGATTCTTTTGTTGTAATCTTCTTTCTTTTTTTACTTTGTTAAATTTAGTACTAAAGAAAAGAAAAGTTTTTTTCGGCATTTTTTTTATTTACATTTTTTTTCTTTTATTTACAGAAAGACAGCAACCTTCTTCATTGGACAAGTTTGAATAAAAAGAAAATAAACTTATTTGGTGATTCATTACTCAAGTCACTCAAGAGAGTTGAGTGAGTGAAAATGTAATAGAAAGATAATACAAAGTTTGATATTATTATTATTTCTACACCGATACCGGTATCAACCTTAGAGTGACTTTGATTCAAACCCAGTGGATCGTATGAAGGACAAACAAGAAGACAGAAAAAGAAAATAGGTAGTGTTTTTTTTATCTCAGTGAATTATAAATTGTTGTGACAGTTTTAAAAAAAGAAGAAAAAAAAGTTGGACACATCGGTGAGACTTTGTGAAAATAATTTATAGTGATCATCAAAGTGGATACTACTCCTCGTGTGTATTATTTCAACAGGGTACTATAAGAAATACTTTGTTTTGATTTTGATACTACTCATCTCCTGTTTCAACTTGGTTTTTTTTTCAAGAAAATAAAAAAAAAGACATCGGGGACTGATTTATTGAGTCTTCATCGTGTTTGTTGTTCATTGTTTTTGTGCATCAAATCAAACAAGGACTCCCTTCTGATTCGGTTCAATTCGGAGTGACAATAAATTTAATTTGTGTGAAATTTATACTTCAAACAGAATTCTTGTGTTGTATTGATCTCACCATTCTTCAAGTAAACATCATCATCATCTTTTTTTGTAAATGAGAAAATTGGATCATGTAAAAAAGAATATTTGAAAAATTTACAAAAGTATTTGGTGAATTACTCTGTGATTACTGACTGTCATCTCCCATCTCGTCATCATCACATTGAATATTGTGATAGAGGGAGGAGAGAGATACAAAATAAGGCGTCATGTCATCAACCTCCCCGTAAAAATTCCAAAGAGTCCAGGAGACAAGTTATAAGAAGAAGAGTTCAGATACTTAAGAAACTGACAGAAGGAAAGAGTGGTTCCAAGACAGAGGAAGAAGAAAATACCGAAATTCAAGCTGTTAATGTAAGCAACGTACTACAGATAAATATTTCATGTACAAGTGACGAGCAATGTCGCTTTACTTTACTTACATTAGTGACTGACATAAATGACGAATTCATTTTCCTGACGATGTACAAGTTTCAAAGTAGACTAAAAGCTTCAAATGACAACAAGCTATTCTCAACTTTTTGACTCTCACACACAAGTCAGTCTTAAGTTCCGTTTTTATCAAAAACCCTTTTACACTCTGTGTCTTTCTTTACAATGTAGAGAAGCCGGGTAGGGGGAGAAGTAGCTCGGGTAATGTAGTGTAGTTGTGCTGTGTAGAAGCTAGTTCGTTGAGAAAAGGTATATGATGTTCAAGTCAAGGCAAAAATGTAGATAGGGATGAGGATATAGTGACGAATGAAATGCTGAAATTGCGGTTCCCCGTCTCTCCCTTTTGAACTACTATACAGCAAAAAAAACAGAAAAAACTTGAGTTATCCAAAGCGTTTGAGATAAAGTGCAGACGACCGTTTTGTTATATCCTTCAAGCCCTCATTTCTTCTCTTTAAATTATTTTTTTGTCAGTATTTCACAGTCTCTATGTGTGTGGTAGAGAATTTTTCCTAGCCGAATTTCCAAGTGAGATATTACGAGTCAAAAGTCAAAAAGGACTAGCTTAGTTTTATACATAATATACATGTTAGCACAATGTAATTCAAGTCTCCGTTGAAAATTGGCAATTATCCCTGGACACCATTTTTTCTATTAAGTCACAAATTGTAGATAACATGAGGAATAGTTATTGGAGGGAAGTAGTAGTTCAGGGGGTTTGTCAGAGACATGAAGGACCATAAGAAATGACTGCAGACAACATTACGTGCACCAGCACAACTTGACTACGATTTTTTCTATTCTTCCTTTTCTTTTTTTTTCTCTCTCTCTCTCTCTTCTTCCTCATGTACTCTTTCAATCTTCCTTCATCTCCCTCAGGTTCTTGGACTGTCATCTCCGAACGCAATTGCTTCTCCCTCTTATTCAGTTGTTTATTTGTTCTTTGCCGGCTTTGTCTTGTTAAGTGGATTCTACTACTCGTACTCTCAATCGTTGACTGAATCTTGAGAGTTTTCTGGATTTGAATCTACAACCCAAGTCTTTCGAGTATACAAATACAGATACATCAACAGAAAAATATTTACGAGACCTCCCAAACTACACACATATTCTTGCCAAACTTAACCTAATTTTTTTGTGTTCTTTCTCTCTTTTAAAACAGCTGGATTATGGTGATTAGCCTGAGCGGAATCCGATGAGGCTGTGACAACATCAGTCAGTTTGTTTTCTTGGAAATCCAACGAACCATCATCATCACCACCATCAGGAGACATTGAAAAAATGTGACATTTGGCCGTCCACTCATTTTCTTGTTGTGTAAAAAAGTGTCTTCAAATTTTGTGAATTCATGACAAGTATGATGGTATGAAATTTGACAAAAAAAAAGTTATATTTTGAAAATTATCGAATTATTGTGGTGGATGTGACAAGAAAAAGGCTACACGTGATACAGTGATTTCTCCTCAAAGGATCAACGTGCTTTAAATTACAACTGTTTTTAACCAACTCACTACCACGATGTGCACCAAGAAATCAACCATCTCCCCTCTTTTCTAACCAAAATTGAAATTGAGTTGGGTTTAATGGAATGCTAGGAAAATTCTGAGTAAGATTACTTCTCAGCAACAGACTGTCGTGCTCTTTCTCTGATAAATTGGAAAGTTGAGCTTGAATGAATAAATTTTCTAGTAATAGTTAATACGTTCAAAAAAAAAGTTTTAGTGCTTGTTGTAAAAAATATTCTTGGTTTTTGATACAATTAATTCCACTCTACATTTCACGGAGTTCCACAGTGAAAGTGGATGGAAAAGTGTGAGAGTTGAGTAGACTCACTCTTGTGATCTGTGGTTGTAGTTATTTCCATTTATAGACGGCTCTCTCTCTCTCATTACTCAAAGTCGTTGGATTTGGAAGACAAATCATTTAGAGTTTAGAGACGGAAATATATTCTACGAGGAAGAGACATAAATAAATTATATGATATTACCAATTTAATTTGTGGTCAGTTTCTCTCTCTCTCTCCAAGGACGTGGATTTGAATGGGAGAGGGAGAATTATTTGTTCTGATTTCCTGTTAATCTTGTGAGTGAGAAGAGAATGGATAAAATGAATAAAATGGATGTGGTCGAAAATAAAAATGTGCCGGGCAATGGTCTCACGGACACAGTGACCCCTCAAGAGATTGAACCGTTGAAAAAGAAGAAAGCTTATGGGGAAGAGATGATAGACATTGGCCCTGATGCAGACTTGGATAGACTTTCTAAAGTGTCCTCAGTAGGATTTTTAGAGACTTGGGCTTACAAGTGTAGACTAAGTCCAAAGAAAGGACTCTTATACCTGATTGTGTGTGCTCTCATCATTTTATTATTGTTGTTTATTGTTATTATTTTGGCTGCCACGTGGCCCAATGATCGAAATAGATCTACTTGTAACACTCCTCAGTGTCATTTATTCTCTGCTCAGGTAAATCACCATTTTTTTAAATAATTGTAATTATTTTTTTAAAATTTAAATTTGTTTATTTTAAAAACTTTAGTATCTGTAAGAAAAGAAACAAGAATTGACTCACAATTTTTTAGTCTAAATATCCCAAAAAAAGTGACGCCGCCTTATTATTGGCCTCCTTTTTTTCACTCTCTTTTGTCTTCCGTATTTTTCTTGTACTTTATCTATTACTTTGCACGCAGTTGGTGAGAAAAAAAAAGTTTTGCATGTATACAATAGACAGAATAGACGATGGTGTTAATGTCAAGTTACTTTATGACCTCCCAAGCGCACCATTTCAGGTTCCTAAAGATTAAAAGGGAAACACATGCCCCGCTTACGTATGTCTCGTGTCCTTAGTTTTTTGAGCATCTTTTTAGAAGCAAAGAGAAGAAAAGTGCTTCAAACATTTTATTTCTTTTTTTTCATCTTTTTCTTTTTCATAACAAGGGAGAACACGAACAAGAGAACGAAAAAAAATCTCTTTTTTATCTTACTTTGTTGTGTGTTTTTATTTCATGTCAGTTTCCGCTCTGTACGTTTTTATATCTAAAAATGAAATCCTTTTTAAAAATGAGCCACGCACAACTTTCACTTTAAATGTTCAAGTGAAAAGACACATAAAAACTCATGAGCTTTCCGGATAGTTTCCTCATTAGGGGATGCGTTTTTTACGGAGAAACTTTAAATCTAGTTAGAAGCTAAAGAATCACACATGAGTTGTCACATAGAATGAAGAAAAAAGATGAGGAGGAAGTGGTCTCTGTAGCGAAAGAACGTATGTTGATGATAGTACTTTCAGTGACTTTTACCCATACGAGTTCATAAGAGGTTGTTGATTTTATTCTTAATTTCCGGCTCCCACTTCCCATCTTGTGATTTCATCACCTTTTTTGTGTGCCCTAGAGTTATTTATCCTTGATAATATTTAATTTTCTTAATAAATATAGAGTTCTGCCAGGAAATGATAAAAACCAGGGAAATTGCACAGCTAATAGTCTTTTTGAGAAACTTTCACTTTCATTTAACTCACAACTTTCTCTTGAACTGTAGCTAATGTACCAATATAAATATTAAGTATTTTAATTTTAGCTTGTCGTTTTTACCTAAGCAAAGAAACTTCATTCATGAGGCTCATTATTATGTAAATTATGAGATTATTATTACCTATACAAAATTTACGTGTTACAGATTTTGGGTGGTGTGAATGAGTCATCGACGCCATGTGAAGATTTTTGGGAATTTGGATGCGGCAGCTGGTTTACAAGAAATCCAAGTATTTTATTTTTTTCTCCATTCATCATTTATTATTTTACAGTCAACTGTATAGTTTATATTACATTTTTTTACGGTTTATGTTTTTTTTTCTTTTTCCGTACATTCAAATTTTTCTATTTCTTTCAGTTCCAAAATCAAAGTCTCATTGGAGTGCAGAGCAGCTGTCACAGTTCAAACGTAAGTGGACCAAACTCATATTTTTTATGTTTTTCATATGCTCCAAAGCTAGATATATTCTGACAAGTTAAAAATATGGGGAACAGAAATATAAGTCGGTAGGGGTTGTAGTAAATATTTTTACTTTAGTTTTGGTATGAAAAGGATGTTATATCTATTTTTTGTTATATTTTATTTCACAACTTGTTGCTCTATAAAATAGAATTGGGTTTTGATTCACCATTTTATTTCCTTTTCACTTGTTGCGTCTTTATATATGTACATGGTGTTATACATGTGTAGTATCTGTATATTATGTTGTGTGTCCTCCATTTCCGGAACGTTGGACAGAGTTTTTGAAGGATTATTTTGATGTATGAGAATTTCTTTCTTAGAAAATTTTCTCTTTTACTTTCTCCTTCTCTTTTTATTGATATGCCAAGACTATTTTTATCCTATCCAGATGAAATTGAATTATGGAGTGGTATCCTAGCTCTTGAATTGAAAGGCAGAGTATATTTTATTTTATATTAGATTAAGATTAACTTGTCAAGAGAATGACAGTGCAAACTTTTCAATGTTTTTGTTGGAGGAAATATATTTTATGGGTTATTTTGATCATTTTGATCATTCACTATTTAATATAATACATATTGGTAGAAGATTAAGGTCAATAGGGTAGGGTAGGTTGGTGTTCAAAAAAGTTTTTAGTCTTATTCAGTTTCAAATGTAGACTGTAAGTCTTGAGAGAAGATGGGAAAGTGCAAAAGTTCAATGTCAGTTCCAAGAAATAAATTAGCTAGACATGTAAAATTTAATTTAATGAATAATGAATTTTGTCACTGGGCTTTGATTTCATTTTTTTTGTCTGACTGATAATTAAATAGTATGGCATTATTTTAATTTGTATATTTAAAATTATTGTAGTAAAAGAAAAATTGAGAAATGTGATTAACACAATTCCATTCTCGGAAGAGTCCAGTTATGTTGAGTTAAAAGTCAAGACCTTCTACCAAACTTGTATGGGTCTGGAGTATATTGAACCTGAACAGGAGAAACCTTTAAAAAGAATCATACAGCAATTGGGTAAAAAATTTTGTTTTTTTAAAATTTATTTAGTTTTGAGTTTTATTATTATAAAAAAACTAAATTAATATTTAATTTGTAAATATTTGAACAAGGTGGCTGGCAAGTGTTTCATACATTTCGACCCAATGAATTTGATTTTCCAAGAGTTTTGACAAAACTTCATAAAGATTGGAGAATCAGTCCTTTGTAAGCCTTCTAATTTTAATGTACAGTCTGTATAATTTTAATGAAATGTATGATAAATATTATTTACTAAGAATCATTATAATTTCACATTATTTACAGCTTTCATGTAGAAGTGGTTCCAGACCCACAAGGCCCAACAAGAAATATTATTAAAGTGAGTCCCCTTAATTTCAACTTGTAATTTTATTCTGTCATGAATGGGAGAACTTTTCCTTGTAAATTCATGTTTCATATTTATGTTTATGCTAAAAAGAAAAGTAATTATACAATTTTAATGCCAAAATTTTATGCCAAAAATGAGTGTCAGACAAACACTGTTTGTACAACTTGTAAATATTCTGTGTGTACATTTTATAACGTTAATTTGACTGTAATTGTTGGTATTAATTGTCTCTACAGATAAGTCCTTCTGGATTAAGCCTTCCTGATAAATCATACTACTTTAAACATGAAGAGCCGGTAAGAATAATATAATGTAGTTGTTATTTAATTTCAATTAAAGTCTAGTCGTTTTTTTGTCAATGAAAGTGCATGTTGAACCGTCAATTGTATTTTTGTGTCTCAAGTAAACAAAGCAAATAATTTAGGAAATGATCTTGGACAAGTAATGTCGTAATGTAGAATGAATGGAATCGCTGTTGTATAATTTTCAAATTTTAATAAAAAATTTTTTTGTGTACTGTCCTAAAATTTAAATTCTCTCAAACTCTTCAGTTTCAAGTTTCCTTGATCCTGAAGCGGGGAGTGAGAGTGGAATTTTGATAAAAAGGGAAAAGTATGAGGCTATCAATTTACCCCTTGGCCATTTTCCTTCTGTGGTACTGGATAGTGGTTTTGATGATCTTGTAGAATAAATCACTTTACAAATTGACGCATGAAACTACATTGACTTAAGCCTTTATATATTATTGTATATATATATATATATATATGATAATCTGTAGGCGTCATAATTCACTAAAGCCATGAGAGTACAATTTTCCTAAGAGTAAAAACACACACTGCTTCTAATGTTACTACCATTAGTTTTGATTTACGGGGGTTAAAAGAGGATTACGGTCAAAAATATTTTATATTGTTAATAGTACCTCGGAGAGTTTTTACAGAAATCTTCTAGAAATGCATTTTGGTTGGTTTGTTTTATGCAACCAAGTTACAATAAAAAGGGACAAGAAATATTGAGTGACTAGGAGACAGAATTACTTCAAATGGCATTCATTTGAGGTAACAAATCCGACCTATTTACTCGTCAGTTCCATGAATTTATTTTTGTACACCTTGAAAGCTTTTGTTGTAGATGATGCGTCTTTTCTTTCCATTTCTTTTGTCATCTATTTATAGTCGTTGTCAATTCAGTATTTATTACAAACTACAGACTATAGATACATAGAATGATGCAGCTTCTTTTTGAGAGTCAAATTTTCTTCTTTTTTTCTGACTGACCCTTTCACCCTCTGTTAAACTTTATAAAAGGTCTTGAGCATTTATTTTGTGTAGTGTATTATAGTACAAAGTTTTCTTTTAGAAAAAAGACTGTCTGATTCTTGTCAGTTGACTCATGGTTCGGGATATTGTTGTTATGATTGTCTTGTAGTTGGTGATGGGCTGGGCTGATTGTTCTCGATGTAACGACTTGTACATAAAATTCTATTTGGAAAAACGAAAAAGTGTAAATTTTCCTCTTTTCACCTTTTTTATACGCTTCCTATTGCTTAACTCTTTTTCTATAGAAAATTAGTTTAGTCTAGTTTAATCACCTATAATTTCAATTAGAAATTAATACAATAAGTGTGTGTGTACATTATACTCAAATAGGTCTTATAATAAGTATTGAGGAAAGCAGTTTAAGTTGTAAATTGTTGTTTTTTTGACACTATAAAAGTATGACTGATATAATGACCTTTGACTATTTTTAAATGCTTGATTTATTTTAGATGGCAACTGCATTCCGAACTTATGCTAAGGATGTCATACAATTACTAGGTAAAAATAAATGTAAAATTTTTACAATTAAAATTTATATTTACTAACATGGAATGATTTTTTTTGATTAGGAGCCCCTAGTAATGTGGCCTCAAAGTTTGGTGAAGCAATTTTTTCATATGAAAGACGAATCGCTGAGATTACACCAGATCCACTCGAATTGCGAGATCCTGTTCAGAATTTTCATAAAATTAGTCTAGGACAACTCAAGTTGAAATCCACGACGGTATTTTTACATGAATAAACTATAATTTTCATTCAAAATTTTATTTATTACATTTTATTTATTTTTCATGTTTAATTTTCTAGATTTTTTGGGCTGAATTGTTAAAGTCCATGTTTCCACAAGCCAACATTAATGACATGACGGATATTGTGATTCCCTCTGAGCAGTACCTCGTTGATATTTCTAGTATCATTTCCACAACAGACAAGGGGTAAAATTTTGAGCTTTGTACACATCTATATCTTTAATTCATCTTATATTCGATAAACTAACATTCTTTTTAATTCACTTTTAGAAATCTCAATGACTATTTGATGTGGCATTTCACCCACAAATATTTAAGATATTTGTCCAAGAACTACAGAGAAGTGCATGATATTTATCTGAAGGAAGCTACTGGTAAATTATTTGACTAAAATTTCATTATATTTTGCAAAGCATTTGATATTAATTTTTTTTGTTGTATTTAATTTTAGGGAGTAATGGACCCACGCCAAGATGGGAGTTTTGCATTGATGAAGCAATTAATTTTTTCCCTCATGTGGTGAATGCCTTACTTGCTGCTAATTGTGAAGATAGGGGCAATAAGACACTGAAGGTTTGTTTTATTTCACTTTATTTTCGGCTAAAATTAAACTTAAATTATGAATATAAAATGAACTGATTTGTATATTCTTTTTAGATTGAAACCATGTTTGAGGACATGAAGGGAACTCTAAGAAGTCGTTTTGAGGGTGGTGTCAAGTACAATGAGACAATGAAAAATTTTGCTCTGGATAAGGTAATAGATTTTCAAATTAAAATGTAATTTATTCTTCGAAACGAAGTTCAAAGAAATAATGATACGCAATATTTAATGACATTGATTACTTTAACTTTATTCTTGAACTAAAAATGAAAATTAAAAAAATTATTTAATAAAAAAGCAGGATAAAAATAATGATTTAGTTTATACAAAGATGTGTTAATTCTTATTTATTGTTGAGTCAAACTTTGTATTTGTGTTGATTTAGTTGAGGCTTATGAGTATTCAAGTGGGAACTTCATTAACAAACAAGACGATTTTAAATGACATGTACTTCTCCCTGGATTTCCAAAAATATGAGCTATTCACTAATATTCAGTACGCAGTGGAGTTTGCCCTACATCAACTTCAACGGGAATTGGTTCATCCTACCAAAGAGTCAAGAATTTTGACGGGTAAATAAACATTAATATATCACCTATTTATATTTACCCAATAAATAAATTAACTTCATGATCCCTTGATAATATTTTGAAAGAAATTTTATTCTGTTTTTTTTTTACTTTTAATCTGGATAGCCTTGGCCAAGTCTCCCTTCAAGATTACCTTTGTGCCTAGTTCAAATAAGGTGAAGGGTTCTTTTCATGTTGAATGTTTAGTAAAGTTGAGAATACTAGGAAATTTAATAAATTAATTTTTTTTTCATAAATAGATTATTGTGCCTGAAAGTATTCTCCAGCAAGATGTTCTTTTACTGGACAACAGCCACCTGTAAGGAATTATTTTTGTTGTGTATTTATTTACCCTATACATGGATTTTTCATGTATAAAATTTGTAATTTTTTTTCAAAGGCCTTTGATCTACGGATCTATTGGAGTTCAGCTTGGTGAGGCCATAGCCAGAGCCTATGGGATTGAAGATGGACTTTATGGGTCAAACGGAGCTTTGATGACAACTCGTGATCCAAAAGCTCAGGAAACTCGAAATCTTGTATGTACTGTATTTGTTTAGTTTAAAAAATGACATGATTTCATGAATGTTCATACACTGGAGAAAGTAGAGAAAGTTGTGTGGGTATATAACAAACAAATGGTTTTTTTACTGAATAGGTTGAAGCAAAGCGGTCATGTTTGGCTTCTTTCTTCACAAAAATTCGTCTGGATGATGAACCATACATTGAACGAACATCTTTAGACACTACAATTCATCTTGGAGGGATTCAAATCGCATTAGATACTCTTAAAGCTTTGTCAAGCTCTGAAACGTTCAGTTATCTTCCTTCCCTTCAAAAATTTCAACATACTGCCATATTTTTTATCTCTTACGTTCAGGTGAGCAGAAAAATTTGATTCTATATTGATCCCATCTTTTATCTCTTTGATTTTTTTTTCTACGAGTGCACTTTCACTGCATGTGCAGTCAAATAAAAAGTTTAATCTATTTTTTTCCCGTTTTAAATGTAGTCTGAGTGTTCAAGCCATTCACTTTTGTACCACGATTTGGAGCATTCAACTTTCACCAGTCTTAGCCATGACCACAGGTAAGCTACTTAAGAATGGACTTTTTTGTTTCACTGTGATTGGTTTTACTAGATTAAAATTTCATTAGGCATAGGACAAGAGTCATTAGACGGGAGAATTCTCTCAAGGACATGTCTTTAACAAAATAAATTGAAATTCTTTTCAAAGTTTGTCTTCATAAAGTGTTTAGGATGATGAATTTGTACAAGGGACGGAGAAAGGAAATCCAAGAATATACTAAAAACAGATTTTGTGTGTTCGTTATAAAACGACGAAAGGATTCGAATCCCTTTCTTCTTTTTTACTGGGAACTTAGAGCTTGAATGAGCAGAATAAGGGTGATAGACTACCTAGGAAAGGATCTACACAGTGATCATACATTTCATGTAACACACACACACAGGGAAATCACGTTAACAATGTGAATGTGATCAACTTATTTCTTGAGACTTTCAAAGTCGGCAGATAAAAAAAAATTCAACTTTTTTCAAAGTATTTCTTAGGAAATGAGGTTTTGAGAAAGAGATAGGGATACTAACTCAAGACAAACTGTCATATACATATATTTTCTATATAATGTTTCTTCTTCAGTACTTTTACTAGGTATCAGATTTGATTCTTTTATCTCGGGAGTTAGTCCATTCTCAGATGCATTAGCTTCAGAAAGAAAGAATGGATTCAACTTTCTTTTTTTGTTGCATGTGATAGGACGGGTTTATTCTAGCATGAGAATGGCATCTCATTTTTCTTCAATTTTTCCAAAGAATGATTCAAAAGAAATTTTGATTTGGTATTTTAAAAAAATAAATTCTATCTATCATCATTTTAGTAGGCTCCTTCTAATTTTATTAGAAAATCAGAACAAAAGATGCATTTTGTTGTAAATTAGAGAGGATTTGTGTGTAAACGATGGTTTTGATTCTTGATAAAATGATAAATAATAAATTCCTAATAAATGTTTTTCATCTTGTTTCCTTTGTAGAACGAAGGGAGTACTGCGCCAACTTGTGCCTTTCACTGAAGCCTTTGGCTGTACAAGGTAGAAATTATACTCATTATTTATTATAAAATTCGTTAATCAGTAAATATTGTTATTGTAATTTTTATTGTAATTTTTTTTTATTTGTTCAGCCGCACAGAAATGTTTGCAGACTTCACTTGCGGCTATGTCATCTAATGTCTGAACGTATTTTTTTAGAAATGAATTTGCACTGTTCAACAATATGAATGATATGTATGCCAATGTATTTCTTTTTCACTTAAAGGTACTCAAAGAAAAGCTAATCCAATATTACAATTTTTAAACTTGTCGACTTTTAAACTTAGGGATGACAAAATTTTCTTTTTTCTTTGTTGCTTTTTTAGTATTAGATGATGGGAAACAAAGTCGTTGCGTATTATTCCATTAAATTATACGATAATATTTATGTATGTAATATTATTATGATAGTATAAAAATTTTCTACGGTTCTTTCCACTAAAACTATCTGCTAACAACTTTATTTCAACTGCTTTATGCCATTAAGTAGTTTATCTTATTGGTTACTTGTGATGTATGAGAGTATAGAAGAATGTGTGGAGGAATAGATAAATTAATTTTTAAATTAACCCAATTTTTTAATTAACTACCTAGTTAAAACATTGGATATATTGACATTAGTGCGTAGAGGATGAGAAGGTACTTCTGAAAACTTTTTTTAACAGGGAAAACACTCTATCAAATTATGCAATGACTTTGTTCGGCAATTAAAGTTTAACTTGTAAAGAAAAAGAAACTTTTAAAACTATTTTTAAAAAATAATTTTTTAGTCAGTAGACGTAATGAAATTGTACATGAAAAGCTGAGCTGTTTAATTATTACATAACTTGTAAAATTACTTGTAACTCGTAAAACTTCCACTGAAAACTTTCTCTACAGACATAATACATAATGAAAGAAAAGTTGGGAATCAAAATTTCAAACTTTATAAAGACAACAAAGTGTACAATAGCAAAAAGGATTTATTCAAATGACTCGTGTTCTTTATGAACGATATTTGGATGATATTTAATGTTACAAATTATTGTTATTGTTGTTATTTTTTAAATTAACGTTGATTGTGATTGTGCGTGTGAATGTGAATTTAAATTCGATTTACATAAATAAATTAAACTTAACATTCCTATTATACTTTTTTTGCAGAGAAAATTAATACAAACAATTTTTTTGATTGTTACGAGTATATTATCTGTATAGTTTGGGTGCAGAATGCAGAAATGAACGTTTATTTTTGTCGTTGTTGTTGTTTTCAGTTAATGGACTCTGTACACTGTACAAAAAATTTAATGTACTAGGTAGATACAGATACAACTTATAATATTAATTACAATTTAATTTAATTTTGCTTTTAGTTTACATACATTTATATAAAATACAAGTTTAAAAAAAACTCATTGTGTAGACCATGAGAGAGTTGTACATATTATCAGATTGACAAATAAATATTATAATTATCGGTTAAAGTATTAATTGACTGTAATTACCTTTTCCTCTATCTACATAATATATATTTATACCATGTACGACAGAATAAACTAAATATTTATAGATAATTTGCTATCACGTAATTTTTTTGCGATATATTTACATATTAGGATCAGTAATATTAATTATTTCTTCAAGTTTTGTTTATGTATACATAAACATACTTACGGTGACAACTGATAACATACTGTACTTGATAGGTATATTAAATAATGACACGATACAAAATGCTCTTCTAAATATATTATTTTTAAGTTATTAAGGGCATGCTTTTTTTTCATTTTTTACAGCTCATATAAAATTGTCCATGTCAAAAAAACAATATTTAAACTTTGATTCCATTTATATTTACAGTGTAAATAAAAAGATGACAAAAAATTGCCCAAACTGTAACTTCCTGTATTTACCTACATATTACTATTATTTATTTCACCATCACCTTGTCAAATGCATTGACACTTAATAGATAATCATTTTTATGGAGTCTTCTACAATGCAAATCTAATTTTTTTTATTCATGTGATTTTTTTTGCGTGTAAAATATTTAATCATTTTCTTATCAAATTGATTTAAACTTAAGTAAATTGAATACTCAAGTACTATTTCGTTAGAATTGAATCATGACTTGACATCATGTCCGTTTTTAATTTAATTTTAACCGAAAGTTTTGACTTGATCAGTTGATCAGTTTTATTTAGTTGTAGTTATTGCATACACAAAGGAGATCACAAGGCCAAATAATTTGAGAGATCAGTGATTCTTTTTTTGGTTTTGATTCATTCCATTAAAATTCAACATTGACCTTTATCTTTTTTTATTATCTTTTTCTTTAAAACAATTTTTTTGATGAAACATATTTTTTGATAAAATCAATCAAATTGAATTAACACTTGAGGTAGGAGAGTTATATAGAGCCTTTTATTAAAATAACGTTTGATAGGAGCTCCTCATTTTTCAAAGGACATTGAAACCTATCAGCACACACTGTGTCAACTGTTCATGACCCTCAATAATTAGAGAGAAAAAATTATGGTGTTTAAAATGTTCAATGTTAAAAATTGTGTTCATTTTACCTTTTTTTGTTATGTATTAATAGCAGTCACCTTAATGGCTCTTCCATTTGGTAAGATTAATTTTTTTATTGTACTTCAATTAATTTATACAATGGAAATTTTATTTTGATAAATTATTTGCAAGATGATTCTTTGGGTCCTCCTGCGACAAAATTACCTGAAGAGACATGTTATTTTGAAGGAGAACCGTATATTATGTTTTTTCCCAGGTTGTATAATTGTACAACTTTTTGGTTTTGTGCAGAGAAAGAACCTGGTAATTAAAATTTTATTCAAGTTGATATTAAATCAGTAATAAAATAATCCATTCAATATTTAAATTGTCAGGTATTCCTTTTGCAACTGAGCAACCTTGTCCGGCCTACGAGACTGAAGGGAGACTAGAGCTTTTAACATGGTGAGAACTTATTTGAGTTAATTGTTAATCAAAACAAAAAATCACTAATTAAAATAATTATTTTAGGAACTTTGTGACATGCGAATGTGATTATCCATGGAACACTCAATGTTACGATATGTACAACACAACACATTCCCATTGTAAGTGACCTTTAAGCAGTTTTTTTCTGACATGGAGACCTTAAAGGCTTTCACTTTTTGAATCTTTGTTTAACTGATTGTGATTTTTTAAAATTAATGTTGGAAAATATTAAATTTTTAGATCGATTAAACTGTGCTAGAAAACTGTTCAATTCAAGTCGTCCACGAGATGATGATTATTAATTCAACATGAAAATTCCCCACAATTGTGAAACGACTGAAGATTAATTTCTAGTTAGATAATACTGATCAAAAAAAATTCTAACTTTAGAATTTTCAAATGAACAAAAAGGCACAATTACAAAAAAAAACAAAAGAATACACGAATATCTTTATTATTTAATACACATTTTTGAATAAATTATTCTGACAAATAATTAATTATTGAATAAATGTTTTGCAATACTTTTAAAAATTGACACATACATGTACTTGTACACAATCTACAGATAATAATTTTGTTAAGTTTGCTGTACAAAAAAGGACATTCACAAAACACTAATTAATTGATATTTAATATTATTCTTACATTCAAAATTTTTTGAGACTCTGAAATTATAAATAATATTAGAATATCAAAGACCCGCATGTGACCAGCTGATCAATTTTTTTAAAATTATAATCTGAAGCCTTAATAGATAATAATTTTAAGACTTGAGATACAGCAGTACATATTATACATTTGCATAACTGACTAAATAACTAAAAAATTTGTTTGTTATTGAAATGAAAAAAAAGAGATTTAAACAAGCTGAAAAATATAATTATTACTATAATTAAGAATTATCCAGATTCTGATTCTGTAGGCTGAATTGCATTGGCCGTGGGCTTACTGTCTACAATTTCATTATTTTCGGCTTGATCTTCTTCTGCTGATAAAATTGAAGGCTTTTTCTCAACTTCAGCAATTTCAACAAATGAATTCTTTAGGCTTTGCAAGGCATCCCCGAGCCCACCTTGAAACATCAAGAAAGTTTTTGTTTACCAGAAAGTACTGATCAATATGTATAGTGCATGTACAAAAGACTAATTAATTTAATTACCCTTAATCATATTAAATTCTTGAACAACCAAACTCATTCTGCCTAAAAGATAATTGAGATTGTCGTCAACTTCTCCCATTCGATATGTGATGGCTCCAACTTTTCCATCCATGGAGGTCATGGTGTCAAGACTATTATTGACGTATTTTGAAGTTTCTGCAGTGAGATATGTAAATAATTAATTTAAATTAATTTAAATATTTTATGAGAGTACTGACTTGAGAAAAACTGGAAAGTGAAAATGCATCTCTTACGTGAATGAATTTCATCAAGAAGATTAGCAGATCGTGACATTTGATGGTATAGAATTCCGATTTGTCTCCAAACCTAGAATTACCCACATTATTTAAATTATCTTTGATCTTTGACCTACATCAAATGAAGAGTACTAACTTGACTAATTTCCTCCTCCATCCTTGAAGTGAGATTTGTGAGCGCGATGCTTTGATTTCCCAAAACAGCTGTTGCCAGTCCATCAAATCTAAAAATTTAATTTGATTTTTGTCAAAATTAATTGATTGATAGTTATTTATATAATTATTGTTGATTTAGATTACCTTTGTTGTAGTGATTCATTTAATTTAGAAGTGTGAGCATTGAGTTGATGATTAAGTTCACCCATAATTTGTTGGACACCATACTCAAGACGTCTCTTTGTATCAAGTACACTGTCACCCGTGTCCAAGAGGACCTAACGATAAATCAACAGGTTTAAGTGGAAATAATTATTTAATTCATTTATTAATGCATTTAGCAATTCAACTTTTTTTCTTTGCTTGTGAACCACAACCACGTGTATGATTATTTCTTACACTCTCAACATTTGACAAGCCCTTCAACTCTTGACTAAGTTGACTATATCCACTGACCATTTTGGTGGAAAGTGTATTAACTTTGGATTCTACATTATCTTGTCCACTCTTGAAAAATCTAGAAGTATAAATTGACACGATAAATATTTTATCAATATTGAATTATTTTCTAAAATACATGACAAGTCGAACGTAGGACATACTCTTGAACTTTGGTCAATTTAGTATCCAAATCTTCAGAATTATTTCCAAGAAGTGTACCAACTTGAAGATCAAGTGTCTCAAATCCTTTCTTTGTGTCTGTCTCAAGTTTTGTAACGACAGTTTGAAGAGATGAAGCGGACTTTGTCATGTCTCCTAGGAGTCCAATGGCTTTACTAATTTCTTCTTCAAGTTGAGCCAATTGTTTTCGTTGTGAGTCCATTGACTCTGTTAATTCTCCTTGCCAATCATTGTCACCTTGACTTGTCAATTTAGTGGCCAAAAGTTGGGATTCAAGCTCAGCTGTTCTTCCAAGAGCTTCTTTTATTTCATTCAACTCATTCATCAAACTTTCATTGAGGTCATGACTCAAACCAGAATTAGAAGTCCCTGGGACTTGAACGGCTGTTCCTCCTGATTTTAGTTGTTCTCTTAGACTGTCCAATTTCTCTGCATTTGACGTACTGGATGCTTGTAGTAGTCGTATCTTTAAAATGTTTTTCAAATATTAATTTATTGTACTCATAAATTAATCATAATTAAATTTACTTTTTCTTCAAGGCCACTCCAATCACCTCCTCCTCCTCCACCACCTCCACTACTACTACCTCCACTATTTTGCTTAGAAGACCGAATTGCTGATAAAATTGCTTCTTGCTCAGCTTTCCTTTCGTCAGATTGCTACATTAGTTAATTGTTGAAATTAATGAGGATTATATTTATTACTAATTACTGAATTATGATCATCAACCTTTTCCATTGTTGTTTGTACAAATTTAATTTTTTCATCCAGTCTGACAATGTACTGAGCAATATTCTCCAAATTTTTTTCTTCCCCTCGACTTCTTTTCTCAAGAGCGCTCAGTGATCGAGTTAGCTGCTCTCCTAATTGTCTTTCACGAACCTTTAAATACACTCAAAGTTAATTCAAATTCTTAATTGTCAATAATTCATCTTTATGATGCGCATCTCACCTCGTGTCTTTCTAACTTGTCCATTTGATCCCGAAGGACGGACACTAAAGATAGAATTGCATCTCGTATGTCCAGGTGACTGCAATTTAAAAAAATATTCTTGTAACCTTTTCAATGTCAAATATATATAATTTAGGTTAATTGGCATCGTCAAAAAAAGAATTTAGTTTCTTAATTTAACTTGACATAATCAGTTCACAAAATCATTAGTTTAACGAGTCATAACCTTCTGACAATGTTCTAACAGTAACTTTTCAGTAAAATGATACATATTTTTTTATGTTTAATGTATATGCATTGAATATTATGGTCGATAGCATCAATTATGGGAGAGAATTTGAAGGAAAAGTGTGTATGATTTTGACAGCCCCACTTGAGACTTGACATTGACGGACAGAAAATGCTGCCAATTTTGCTAAAAATACATTTAACCATCTACGACGTTCAAAAATATTATCCCTTATATGTAACCTTCCTCCTCTTAAAAAAATTACATGTGAGCATCTATTTGATGAATTTTCTGAAAAAATGGCGGAATTTTGACAGCTCCTAATAAGCGGATAATATACCACATAATCTTGAATGACACGTAGCAAAAATGATTTAATTGGATTAAATGAAAAGCTCTGCTTGATATAAGCTGAACTTTATTTTTTAATCTAAATGTAATCCAGATAAATCCGGAATATTTCAAAATATTTACCACTGGTCATCAAACACTATATCCTACTTTCTTTAGAAGGTCATGTACTGGGACTGTATAAGTAAATAATGGACAAAACTTGTGTCCAAAATAATTTTCAAATTTTAATTCCTAGACATCAAAATAATTTAAAATTTAATCGTAATCTTACGTAACGGTGTAGTCTCCAGATCCACTTGATCTTTGAGCATTGGGTTGAGGAAGACTCGTTGAGAAATCACAACAAAAGCAAAAGAGTAGCAAGAGTACAAAGAATTTACTGAAAATAGTCCTCATTTTTTTCAAAAAATATTTTTAAAAAACGGTCAAAATGGGATTAAAATCACTTTTGTAGTCGAGTAATAAAATGCAATGGAGCAAAAAGGCACAAACGGAAGTTGATTAGACTTTTTCTCTCTCACTCTCCCTCGACGAGTTTATCCGTTGAGAGGAAATGTGAAGATGAGTAAAAGAAGAACCAAACACCAAGACTAACAACAAGAGTCTTCCTTCATGCTCAAACAGCTGAATATAGTGAATGACGAAGATGAAATGAAAAATGTACAGATGAACTTCGTCTTTTCTTCTTCATCATCATCATCATGAGTATCGTCACTCAAGTAGTTGAAATTGGAGTTGGAAGTTGGAGGGACCACAAAAAATTTGCATATTTTACATTTTACACAAAAATCTCTATTTACCCTTTTAATTTATTTCTTTTCTCACAATAATTATGTATACCTACTTTCCATACACGCACTTTTTCTCCTATCAATGCAATTGACTTTTGAGCCCCCCTCCCCTCCCCAAAGATATTCTTGCAATGTCAAAACCCCGAAAAACTAAAACCCCAGCTGTCAATGTCAATCATGCGGTCTCTAATCTCTGTAGTTTTTGACTTCCCCGAATTTTAAAAACTCACTCACTGCTAATACCTTTTTTCCCACTGTTTGAAGTACAACATGGGGGCTTATATGCTTTTATTTTTATTCTATATTCAATTTGGCATGGAGTATGGAGCATGACATAGCATGAAATTATGACTTATGACAGTCTCCAGATTGCATTGATGATGATGGTTACTTGAAACCTCTCACAATATTTTTACTTTTCTCTCTCTCTCTCTTTGTGTTAAGATGAGAGGAAAAGTGTTTTGTAAATGACTTGATTATTATTTAAACTATTTTTTTTTGTATTCTCATTTTTTTGAGTTGAATGAACCAAAAAATAAATAATTAAATATTTGTAAATGATGAAATATGTCAAGACTAGCCAGAATTGAGGGAATTGAAGCATAAATTTTATACACTTGATAATAACCAAACCATAATAATACAGAGATATATTTATAGGTAATATAGTCAAGTGCGTAATATTTTATACAAAAAAAACAGTTTGTCTATGTTTTGTATTCATTCTAGACTGTTTTTCCTCCTTACAGTTTCATTTCCCAAGTTGAAAATTTTTGGGGACTTGAATGGATGGATGGACAGTAAAAGTAAAGTGCGTAAATTTGAGAAGAGACAGGAAAATGAATTTGAGCTCTCAACTCAACGATGAGAAGGAAGGAGGAGAGTGAGGAAGATCGAGTTGAAAAAAGGAGAAACAGCTGATTAAAATGGGTAAAGTCATACGTATAACTTTACCCAGAAATTCTCATGCATTTTTGTATATACATTGGATCAGTATCCCATCTGTTTCCAGCCATCCGATTTTAACCCTTCGGATATTTATTTTGCTACAAGCTACAAGCAAATTATATACATGCTCCTATTGACTTTATTTGTCTTCACTTTACCCTTCTTCTCATACCACACCATCTCCCCCATCTTTAGCTTTAAAGCTAAGAAGAAGTAATATAAGAAATTTCTTATTTTGGAAACTTCAATTTGTTTCTCATTCTTTTTTTATAAAATTTTTGTTTTTCATTTTCGGAAAAGAAAAAAAGATTAAGAATGGACATAAAGACATTGTGAACAATATTATTCTTTTTTTTATTACAAAATTTCAAGTTATTTTCTTTCAGACTACAATTTTTTGCTGACCGCATATATTTTGATACCGTTTATTTATAAGCGAAGCGAAATAAAAATGAAATTTCAATAAATTTAAAGATATACACAGATTGAAGAACATGAATAAAATTGAATGAGCATTAGAGGACACGAAAAAGTTTCTTTTCATATTTCCATTTTTCATTATCTCTCATCGTCTATACTTTTAACGATGTGTGTGTGTCTCACTGTTGTACGTTTCCTTTTAGAGGCGACAAGAAAGTGTCAGTTTTGAGTTTATCTCATCTGTCTGAGCATTTGTCTCTTACTAAAATACAAGACTAGAGAGTACTTAAAAAAGAAGCAAATAGGGATCACACATCAAAAATAAATCATATGACAAATGTTAAAATACAATGATTGTGTTCATAATGAATAAATTATTGTGAATGGGACAGAGATACAGTGTAACATATGTAGTTGGTTATTCTCTCTCTTGTTTTTTTCAACAAGTCAAATATTAAGGTCCTTTTTTCTTCTCTTTATACTAATGCGGGTCAGTTATAGCAAGAGCTGGAACTGGAATAAATATTAAACTACAATTCTTTTGGGTTTTAATTTTTATTTTTTAAAAACATTTTTGATATGGATTATCCTTCACTTTAATGGCCGTTTTGTTTTTTGTATACTGTGGTTTACTGTGATGTTTTAGTTTTTGCTGAATTAGGATATTTTTGTATATATTTATAATTAAATTTTTTTGATTATTACATTGTTTAGTTTACATATTTTTTGATAGTATTTTTTGTCACATTAGTTTTCTTTTTTTTCTTTTTGGAATTTAAAATTAAATAATACAGATTAATACTTTTTGTGAAAATTAATTAAAATCACAGAATTGTTGCATTTTTCAATTGACTGACGACTAGAATGTAAGGAGGGGGAAGGTACACAGATTTAAAATGAATTCAAAATAATTTAATAGTCAATAATACAAGGGATTAAAATTTACACATAATTAAGTCAACATTTTTAACTTGGACAAGATTAAGTTTAACTAACAAGTTTGTGAGCAATTAACAATAAAACAGTCAAAGCTTGTATGCTCCAGCATATAATATTTAAATATTTAAGTATAGTTTCACAGATTATGGGGCCGTTGAGCAGTCAGACGATGAATTCCATTTTTTATTATCATTAATTATTTTAGCTGAATTTTTTTCGTTAATTCCGAACGTATCCCAATTATCTTCCCCCTTCTCCTCTCCCGTAGAAGAAAAGCAGACTTATTCGTTACTAATTATTTAATAATTCAATTTTGGATGATTTTTTTAGAGAATGGGCTCAGAGTCATTCCAGTCAACAGATGCATTTTTCCATTTGGTACGAATACATTTTTCCAATGGAGGAACCAAATCTTCATTATCTTCTTCTCGTTCATTATTGTTGTTATTCTTGTAAAAAGATGAGCTTGGAGTCGTTCCAACATGGTTGTGTAGTGCTCTACTCCTGGTTACTTGATTCAATTCTGGATAAAATTTATAATTTGATTTTAATTAATTATTTAAATTACTGTTGAGTATAAATAAATAAGGGATTCGTATTATAATTAATTAATTAAATAAATAAATATTATATTATTACCAATAGTTAGCTTAATTTGTTGTTGCTGTCGAGCTAGACCATCATAGTAGTACAAATCAAATTTATCAATGGTGGCATCATTGGCCACCGTCAAATTCAAGGAGAACAAGACGGAGAAATGGCTCTCAGAACATACAATCCATAATGGATATTTTGGAGTTTTCAAATTGTTTCCGACCTATAAATGTCACATAATATAAATTTTCAACATCTATTGTACAGTCCCATCATCATCATATAAAATGTCGTATAGAGGTAATTGATTGCACAACATGAAAGACCAAAGTATTTCATCAAAAATCAATAGTAATTTTACTTGGCATGAGTCATAGTGTTCAAACAAGGAAAGGAAGCCAATGTCACTACGAGACTCGATCCCTTTTTTAAGAGAACAATCCATATTATTTCATGTTAAATAATAACAGTAATCATTGTTCATTCATAGTAGGTCAAAATGTTTTGATAGCTATTTTATATCAAAGTACACAACTTTATGAATTTTAGTAAAATTATTTTACCTTTGAGAATTTTTTCATCCAAAGCTACTTGATTGTCAAACACATTTGAGATGGCTTTTCCCATTATCAATAAATTAACCAACTCTTGTGAGCAGTATCCTATATTGTATGGACAAAATTTAATTTTAAACATTATCATTTATCACATTATGTAATTATCTGAGTAATTAATGCATACCATGATTGCCGAGCAACGGACTATTTGGAAAGTCAAAATCTTCTTGGACACTGTCAAAATAAATTATTTTATTATTTATAATTCCTTTTTCAATATTTGCCATGAAATTTCAGTAATAAAATTTATTTAGTTAAGGAGGGAAAAATAAAAATTTACTTGTCAATGCCTCGTGACAGGACAGCCGAGTATACTAAAGTGACACAATCAAATCTTTGTAAATTTGCATGAATAAAAGTTTTGAGATCCTTTTCATGGTCAAAAATCCGAAGTTCAGAGCCCACAGAAGCATTACTAAAACAAATTGTGGCACTGCCACTACTCCCACTTGAGGATGTGTCCACTGGCTCATTATTACTGGCTGCTGTTGAGAAATCAGTCCAGGCTGAGGAGGACCCTTGTTCTTTATTGTAACAAGATTTTTGTCCAATGTGAGCACATCTCCATATGATTTCCGTGAGGGCACAAACAACGGCTTTGACTCGACGGAATGAAATGACTCTTAATGTTAAAATATCAGTATTTGTTATAGGCTCAGATACAGGTAAATCATCATCCTCTTCATCACAGAATTGAGAACCAAACATTAAATTCCGTAATACTAAAGCTTGAACCACTGAAAATTTAATTAGACACAATTAAAAATATTTAATTAAAATTGTCCAATTATTGCATTCAAATAATTTCAATTAAATTTTAAATTAGATAGGTGTAGGCAATAAAATAAAATAATTAATTTTACCTGCCAGTACACCGCAAGGTCCACCCTTTAAATTGAAATTAAAATTAAATTGTAAATTAAATATTAATGTTAATTACATGATATGTAATGTAATGTAGGAATGTTTTATTTTTAAATTGGTTAATTAAATTAAATGAAGTACTCACTTTATTCTGTACTAGCCCATATGGGACATTAAGATCAAAGCTAAAACCTTGACCTATCCAACCATCTTGAAGTCCTCCAGTTCCCAAGACTGTCATTTTGAGATCTCTCCAAGTTTTCAAGTCCATTGTTTTAACTCTCGTTCCATTTTCACCATTAATCCCCAATGGCTTATGAATGTGTAAAAGTCCCGGAACTTGTTGTTGCTTAGCATGTGTACTTTTTTGAAATAAATTATTATTACCCGAGTATGGAGAAGTTTGAGTTGGGAAATTGTTCGTCGCATCGGTCTCATCATCCGGATGATCCCCAGTGGAACCAAAGTCATAGTCTTCGTCTTCAATATCACATAAAGTCATCTTTTTCAAAGCATCTTCGTTGTCTTGACTCATCTTATTGTATTCACCATTTTGTATTTTTGATGAGTTTGAACTCTCAAAAAGAAAACTCTCCTCAGCCATTGGAGACACAGGTTCTGGTTCTGGAGTCGTTGTGGATTGACGTAAATTATTTTCTTCTGGGGTTAAAGACACTTGAGCCAATAAATTTTGTTTCGATGCAAGTATACTTTGTGCTAAACTTAATTTTTCTTGACTTTTTTTGTCTTGAACAAAATTTTGATTTTGATTCAATCCAATTTTTCGATGAACATGAAAGTCAAATTTATGATTTTTACTAGCTCGATTTTGTCCTGTTGTGGGACTAACTGATGGGCTTAGTGAGTCCACTGTGTCACTTTCTTTATTTTTTGTTGATGACGATGATGATGACATTCCACTACTACGTCCATCTGTAATTATATAAAATAAGCCATAATTATTATTAAATATTTATTCCTCTTTCAATAAATCAAAGATTAAAATTAAAGTGCAAAAAAAGTTTTCTCCACCAACTTGACTGTGATGAAATTGCCGTAGATCGTGCAGATCTCCGTGCAAAAATGGGATTCATAATTAATTAATTTAGGTATTGTCACACAAAATGTATAAACTTTTTAAAACTTCTAACTAACTTCCTTTCCCCTATAATATAAATATTATATTATATCACAAGCACCGTCAAAACTAATTATTACTGCACTAAAAAGTAAAAATGAACTTTTTTCTTATTCAAACTGTTTAACTGGGGCTGGTTAATAATTATTTGACAATGTTAAAATGTTTATTCCCTTTTAAACTAATACTTGATAGCACCACTTTGATTATTATTATGATTTTTAAGCTCTGTAGTACAATTATAAGTTTATCACATTTAATTTAATTCAATAAAAAATTATTTTCACCCGCGCTACTTTCACCTTTTATATAATATCGATCGCTTCTCAAAAAAGCAAAAATACCAAGTTTTTCCTTTTCTTTTATCTTATCTTACTAAATATAAATACCTTCAAAAAAAAATTCTCGTGGTTCAAAAAACTCTTGAAAAATTCTACAAGGTTTTTTACAAAATTTCGTGTTTGGAAATGGTTTCCTTTTTTGTATGGTACTCAAGTTGACTGAGTTGTTGTTGAAAAAAAGAGGAATTCAAGTCGTAAATTGGAGAAGGTATCAAGTCGAGAATGGGATCTTAATGAATAATGTACAGTTTTAGGACCCCATGAATGATGTGAAGGACCTTGATCACAGAATCACTTTCCACAAAATTCGGGTAGAGTGTGTCAAGAAAACGGAGAACCCGGGTATCGAGGATCGGATGATGAGAGAGAAAAAGGGAGAGGAGCAACTCAAACGCAGCCCCTCACCATGGCAATGATGTTGACTATACTTTGAGGGTAAATGCTTTATATACGCGTTTGTCTTTCTCTCTCTATTATGTACATGTTTTTCCCCCAAAAAAGACCGAATTTTCAGTGGCGGCTTTGAGTTCGGCCAACTTGATGGATAAAATCCTTCTTACTCTTCTCCATATTAAACCCACTATTCTTGTTATGTACAATGTTACATGTACGAAGCGACCTACATTTTCATATTACATCACAAAAAAATGCAATATGATAGGACTCTGATACTATCACATGTACATGCACATACATGAGTGCCCTTAGATTTTGTTACTGGTTTTTAGTTTCTTTATTTTTTTATATATAATAATAAATTTTTTTCTAGAAAAATAGAGATGAGAAGACAAGTGCCTATGGGCCAAAAGTCTATTGCAATTGATCAAGTACACCCTCCCATTTTTCCTTTCAACCGCATCCAAAAGAGAGAGAGAGAGAGTTAACTTTGAAACTTTTTCCTTGTTTAGACTTGTATTATGTAATGTAATTTTAAAGATTCAAAAAGTAACCAAGAGAGAGAGGGGGAAAAAGTTTATAATTTTATAATATTATTTTCTCAGTTTGAAAAAATGTGGAGAGAAAGTAAGCAAAAGTTTGAATGTTGAGATACACCGAGATTTTTATTTTATTCTCTCTCTCTTCTTTTTCTTGTTGGCACAAAAAAAAGTTTCATCTCAAAATTGAACCATCTTCTGAAAGTGTCAGAATACAATCACCCGTTTTTTGGGCTTTCTCCTCTTAAATTCAGTTTCTCCTTTCTTTCTTTCTAAATAGATAACATTTTCAACTGTAAAAAAAATTCTTCCTCTATAGACTTTCACTGCATCCCGCATCTAGCTGTATATATACCCTTAATACAGAGATACAAGAGGATGAGCAAAAAAAAGAAAGAATTTTCACTTGTGCGTCTCTCAACAAGATGACGATTGCATAAGACTTGTGAACTTGAGGGAGAGAGAGAGAGAGAAAGTAAGGAAATAGAAAATGTAAAAATGTTTCTGTGATATATCCAAAAGGCTCTATATCACTACAAATGGAAATGGATATATCTCATCGTCAGTACTTTTGTCTTTCTCTAAGGAGCATATAAAATGTCTGTAATTTCATTCTCCTTCATTTTCACTTTCTCTCTCATCTTGTCTCAGCTCTTTCTCTTTCTCTGTCTGGCTTGTTAAGTTGAACCAAGCCAAAATGTAATTTTCCGCACATTTCCCTATTCAACCATTCGGACATTCAAACTAACGGTAATTGTCCGTCACCATCATGCTCTCTCTCTCTTTCGCTAACCGTTTTAGAGTTGAGGTTCGTGTTTTCAACACATTAAATGGATTGTCAACTAGAAGAAAAAAGAAGAGAGAGATTTCTACGAGTTCGCCAAAGTGACAAGACCTTGTCACAAACAGAGACAAAAAAAAGTGTCAAAAAAGGAAAGAGAGTGAAACTAACAAGAAAAAAAATGGGACAATCTCCAGAGAATTATTCAATAACACATTTTTATACACATATTTAACACACTATGCAATGTTGAGTTTTTTTTTCCCTTAAAATATAGGGTCACGTGCCCTAAATCCGATCACTTTTTAACGAGTTGAACTTTGACGTCAATTATATTTGAAACCATTTAGGATAATTATGTTTGACCAGCGTCAAAGTT
>JAQIVZ010001630.1:0-29632 GCA_034700945.1 Arrhopalites spinosus
ATTCAAAATTAACTCTCGATTGGTGTATGTCTCGAGTCATTTGGCGTTATACCACTGAAGTAGTTGCATTGTTAGTTTTTGTTCTGTTTTCATAAGAGAGAGAGAGAGAGAAAGAGAGAGAGAGAGAAAGGGATAGATAAAATCTATAAATTTGTTAGGTCAAAAGTCCTAAGCTCTCTTGTTTAAAAAAAACTGAAAACTGATTTTGTAGCCTGGACAGGTGGCAAAATTCATGGGGGATGAGAGAAAAACCGAGAAACAAGTGGGATTGTTCACTCTACCCCGTAGTAAATCTTTTTTATGGCTTTCTCTCTATCAACCTTACATCATTCTCCCTATTCTGTGCTATATTGGTAATCATACGTATAGTGCATTATAGTAGCTTTGAGAAGGAAAACTCAACAGATCGATTTTCGTTTCAAGACAAACAATAGACTTGATTTTCTTCCACTTAGTCTTTTAATTCACACAATAGAATGAACCTTCATGAATTATACAACTACACAAACTACACAATGTTATTAATACATCAGTTCTGACTCTCTTGACCTTTTTTTTAAAAGAAAAATCTAGTTCTAAACTTTAGTCAATAAATTATAGATTTAACAACAACAGCTATAATGACTCCCCCTCAAATCAAGAAACGTGAACACCCACATGAATTGTTCATTATTTTTAATTTAATGTGATTCAATTTTAATTTCTACTCTCTAAACTTTAATAACCATTTTTTTGACCTCATTTTACAAAAAAAAAAAATTTAACATTAAATCTTGTGGCTTCCTCTCCACCCTCCGAAAAAAAACTGTAGAGGAGACCACTATTACAAACCAATGTTGTAATCATCATTCTGTGAGCTAAAAGGTCAAAAAATTTGCATTGCCGAAAGAATCTCAACACTGGAATAACTTTAAAAAACATTATTAAAAAATAAGGAGCTCCAAGATGGACATTAAACATGAGAGAATGGTTTCTGGTATGGTAACCCAAAATACTATAAACTGTTAAGAATATTGTGGGTTTTATCCCACTACAGATACGATGAGAAACATTTGGATGCCATTCTAAAAACAAAAAAGTCTCAAAAACTTCTCACCTTTACTGTCATCAAATTATTTGGTAAACTCATTACAAAAGTAAATTACTTTCCCTCAAGCACCACAGCCTTTATCATTATCTTTTACAAGTCATTTTAATGTCCTATTACTCCCCCCCCCCCTCAAAAAAAACAAATGATAATGAATCAACTCAAAACACATGACATTTTCCAAAATTCTTCCATCATATCTCACCACCACAAAATGAAAATGCCACAAGAAAAAAAGAACAAGAGAGACAATCGAGGACAAATTACAATTTTGCGAAAAGATTTTATTTCTGTATTTTATATGTCTTAATAATTGTTAATGACATAAATTTACTAATACTAGGGAAAGGGTGTTTAGTTAACCAACCTGATGATTCTCTAGCCTATAAAAGTTTTTTTTTTTAGTTTTTTTCCGTACAATATTATTGTGGAGAGAAGACTCTGAAAGCCTGTGATGAACTTGTTGTGGGTGCCTAAAGGGAAAACTGGTTAGACTCAACACTGTGACTGTGAATATTTTTGTTTTTTATACATAACATTTGTCTTGTAAATTTATCTAACAAAATTCAACCAACCACAACAAAAAAAAATAAAACAATAAAACCAAAAACAACTGGCTACACATGACAGATTGAACAATAGAGCAATATATATTTTTTATATATACAGTGCCACTTGCGCTGTTATTGCGGGGGCGATATGAGAATTTCTATGGAATCCGTATGTACGCACATGTGCTGCTCTCACTTACATGTGTTTCCCCGTGCAACACATGTGCGTACATACCGATTTCTATGAAAATTCTCACAGTGCCCCCGCAATAACAGCGCAAGTGGCACTGTATAAAAAAAATCCCATACTTTTTCAAAAATTTAATTTAATTAGCAGTATTTTCATTTTTTTAATAATAAAATTTGATGGAGACATCAACGCACAAAGAAGCCATCAAAATATTATTTTACTCATCCTCCCAATTTGTGACACCTTACCGCAGTGCAAATTCAATATTAACACATGTATATAATAATATATATTCCTTTATGTTAAATTTATACCCTTGTCTGAGTTAATATTAGATCAACTTTCACGGATTGGGATTCCTTTGGGGTGTACGTGTGTGCCACTTCATTTCAGGAACTACATTAATCAATTTTTATATTTCTTTTTATGTATATATCATTATAGTATCATATTACATATTCGTAACAAATACATAGCTCAACACATGTACCGTTACCTCCCCCCCTTTCAGTGTGAATGCCAGAATAAAAAAAAAATTATTCTACATTTTTTTTATATAATTGTATTGACTGGCTAGTCTGACTCACAAAAAAAACATTGCCAATCTATAGTTTATATTATGACTATTTTTTTAAAAAAAATCATAATTAGTATTTAATCATATATATAGTATTTATCATGAATATGAATAAAAATTATTTTGTCAAGATTTTTTTAGGGAGAATAACTCTACAATATTATTTTTTTTGAAGGCTCACATATTTCCTATGTTTGAACTTGTCTCTTGAAGAGCATACCAACAAAAAAAATTAATAATACCACAATTAAAGGGTTGAACGGCCACAAGTAGTAAAACCACTGTTAAAAGGTTCAAGAAAAATTACAAAATAAAAGAAGAACAAATTGACATTGACTTGTACAATTTTAATCAATTTTCTATCAATTGATTTTTTTTAGTATGTACTAATAATAATTATTCATCGGGATAGCCATAGAATAAAGTCTAGAAATAGTACAAGTTAATCAAAAAAAAAAAACAAACAAAAAACAACAATTAACAGTCTGATAGAAACTTGAAAATACTTGAACCAAGTTTAACATACTTTAATATAGTATAGTATATAATATAATCTATAAATCTACATTTAAATTGTTTTTTTAAAAGATTTTGGGATTCTGAAAATAAAGTCTAGTCCCAAGTAAAATAATAATATCTATGAAGATTTAACGAAATAAAAGAGAAAGAATGAAGACACTTTAACCTTTATATAAACATGAGATGTTGTATAGTTCTTTCCTTCTTCATATAACAATGTTACATAGAGATTTTCTCTAATACCTAATTATTGTTGATTCCTTAAACTTTAAAGTTTGTATCCATGCAATATAAGTATCATATATATATATATATATATATATATTTATATAATTATAATATTCTTTTTTTCTTGATCCAGAAGTTTACGATTTAAGTGTCAAAACTCTGTCAAAACATTTTTTCAAAACTGCTTTAGCTCTCCATGGTTTTTTTTACCTCGTGGTCATTTTAATTGACCTACATCTGTGAAACACAAAAAATAAAATAAATTACATTAATTAATATTTATACCATGTAAACTACCTAGAAATGTAAATTATCGGACCTCTTACTTATTTTATGTTCTTTCTATCTTGTATCTTTTTTTCCTCGCATAATTAATCATATCAAGTTTCCTAATAAATTCAATTATTTTTTTAAAATAACATAAACACACGTGACACAAAAGTGAATGTTTAACTTTTCATGTAAATGATGTTACAACAAAACTACAAATGACAATTACCTTATTTCTCTCTCCAATACAACCATGGTCTTTGACGGACTGTTGTAGGAGGTATTGTGCCATTCTAATTTGCCCAGGAGCACCTAAATTAAACAAACCAAAAAATATTGAAATTGTTTAAATCGTTACTTAAAAACGGAGCTACTCCACTATACAGTATACAATTACCTGTAATTGTAATTATACGATCATTTGCTCCCGGTAACGCCTCGTCAATCGTTATACTTGCACTTGACTCAGCTCTAATTCTGTAAGAAAATTTAAAAAACATCATTTTTATTTATTGTAAGTAAGTTCCCGTACACTGTCAAATAAAACTAAATCTTACCTTCGAATACGTGATCCACCTTTTCCAATAATGGCACCCGCATACTGCACAAATTTTATGTGATGAATATTAACAACAAACATGAGAAAATGGACAATATTTATGGGTAAAATAGTAAAAATGTACCTCCTTCGGAATGGTCACTTGAGTGGTCGTCCGCTCATCGTCCCCATAGTCATCCCCATAATCCTCGTGTCTACCACCCCCATTACTTCCTGTATATTCAATGAAAGATGTCTACGTAAGTACTCCATTGAAAGTAAACATCATATTTATAGAAAGAATGATTGATTAAATATTGCATAACTTACGGTGCGAAGGTTCTCCTCCTCGATTACGTCCTCGACCGCCACCTCCCCCACCACTATTGTCTCCTATAATACACAATATTTAATTATTAACGAAATTTGATACTGTACCCATCTGACTGAACCCATCATTCATATTAGGTGTATTAATGAATTCATTCAGTTAATCAAAAGTAGTACACCAACTGATGCTTTTCCATTAGTTTCTCAATTATCATTGTACATTCCATACCATTGTAGGACAAAATAATTGTAATTTGAGATACAACAACATATGAACAGAATTAAAAAACCCTAGTTTTGAAATTCTGAAATTAATATTTCTTCCTAAAAGGACATACATTTAATTTCTTAGAATGACTCAGTTTCATCTCACATAAAATACGGGTTTTGTAATTAAGCAGAGTCACTCCATGAACTTTCTGTTAAACTAACATTATTTTATAAATTTGATCATTTAAAAAAAACATCTCCCAACAGTAACTTCTCAACTCGGTGTCGAAAATACCCATCTTTTACGTGTCAGCTTTAAAAAAGCAAGAAGAGCAATAATACATTAAATCTGGCAAGCTGACAAGAAATTCAAGTAAAAAATAGGCAACAATTACAAAGAGATGAGACCCTCAGCATCCCTACATATATTAGCCCATATTACAATTTTAAATTATTACTACAAAATTGTCATTTAGTCATTATAATGTACATCAAAGTACATACTTGGCTACATGTGTTCATTCATTAATTTAGATTTGATAAAAGAAGGATTGAGAAGCTGACAAGAAGCACAAGAGTTGTTCTGATTATATGAATATTAAATTTAATGTACAATAATTTATGTTAAAGCATGTGACAATAATAACAATAATCCTTTAGAATTAACAATTTTACATATAATATAAAACTGTAAAATGAGGTTGATGGTGGTGTGAGGAGTAAATAAAAAAAACAATATTTGTACGGTATAATTCGACTCTTTTTGAAAAATAAAATAAAATAAATCAACGTGTTTGGGTTGCGGTGTTGAGTGTGCTTTTTGAATGTATAATAGAGATCTTACCACGGCCCCCAAATCTAGCTCTTGGTCCACCACCCATCATTCGTCCATCTCCTCTTCCTCCACCACCGAAACCTGTCCGAAACTCTTATTTTTAGAACCTGATCGTTTTTTACAACCTCATGTACCTTCTTGATGGTACAGTATTACTTGTCACAGACATTTTGAATATGAATAAATCATTAGTGATTTAAATGAACACACACTGTCAACTACAAGCACGCCCAATTGGAAAAATTGAAGCAAATTGGAAATATACAGCAAAAAAAAATTAGGAAAGCGGTAGCCAAGTCTTGATTAATTTTAGTTGATCATTATAGCCAGTATGTCTACAAATTATAACTAATTAAGTTGCATGTGAACCAAATTTGTTGAGTTACTACAAAATTTATAAACATTATGTAAATAAATATGCTCTATTGTAAAGAAAAGAAATCTAGTTGTTAAAAGATTTGAAAGAAATTCTTTCTATTTGAGCCAATTTTGTTAGGAAATGTAAAGATACTTTTAGATTAATGAAATGATTTCATTGAAATCATTAACATCCAGACTGTGGATCTTTTTTCTACGTACAAAAAATCATCTTTCTTCCTACATGTTCCGTGTATTATTTTAGCTGCACTGTAATTTATATGTAATTAATGAGTCAAACCCTCGCTATTTTGGATGCTACCCACATCAGATCGATACATAATTGATAGTCTACGTGAGTATTGTTTTTGGTTTCTATTGAATTCATGGTCAATAAACAACACATGTACTATCAATCTCCAATTAAATTTCATGAGAACCTATCTACCAAAAATTAAATAAACTGCAATAAATAAATAATAGTTTGCAGTGTGCGTTCATTCATGTTCAAGATGTGAAATGTATTTACCACGTTGGTTGCCATACTGTTCTCTACCACCACCACCTCCTCCTCCTCCTCCGCCGCCGCCACCACCAAAGCCTGTAAAAGAAATAAATAATGTACGATATAAATAAATATTATATGACATGACATTAGATTTGGTGCTAATTCATGTTGCTGTGCACTTTTTAAATTGTAGATTTATGAACTGTTTTTAAAATTACACACCTCCGTATTCGCGGCCCCGAGCTTCGCCAAAGCCACCATACTGCATTGCGAACATCTCATCGTAATTATGAGGATCACTAAAATTATTTTTTTAAAAAATTGTAATTTTTGAACAAAAGTAAAATGTGTGTGAAGCTACAGATTATAATTCACTTACTACTGTTCATTAAGACCTTTCACGGGATTCTGTAAAAAAAAGCCACAACAATTCATGTACTTGTGAAAAAAAAATCATTTAATTATTTTGTTACAAGTAAAGAAATTACATCGTTAACCAGAGCTACTATTTGTTTAATGGCGCTAAGCACATTTTCAACAGAGCCAGACACGGCAACAACACGGTCCGTACTTCTGGGGCAGCAGCTTCCATAAACTTTAATTTGGGCAGTCGTCGTCTACAAGACATTAATTTAATAATTCATATAATAAAAATATAGTAATTCCTCAATAAAAGGAAGAGAAACCCCATAAAAATTATCATTGACTAGCTACCTCTCTCAATTCTTTTATTTTGGCCCCAGCTTTTCCAATGATACATCCGACTTGAGTATGATGAAATAGTACACGGACTTCAACTGTTTCAGAATTGTCACCGCCACTTCGGTTTCTGTCTTTTGAAGCCTGAGTATTTAATTACACAACAACTTAAGTACAAACATCATTAATAATGACATGAAAAATTCAGAATCTCAAGATTTATCTTACATCTTCAATAAGAGGCACTATCTGCGTCAGTACAGTCAATGTCGTCTCCTGATCGTCCGCTGCAATGGAAATCAGTCTACAAATAACAAAAAAGAAATAAATGACTTAGTTAGCATTCTAAGGGCCAGTCGACACCAATTTCCGAATACTAATAATACTATAAATATAATATATACATATATTACAGAAGCGAATATATTATGTTGTACATGTGCAAAGGTTTATTTTCTGTGAGAAAATAAAATTGAACAGAAATAGAAGGAGAATTTTTAAAAAGTCAAAAAAAAAAAAAGTTTGGAAACTGGAAACTGGTATCAGACTGTGAAGAGAAAAAGGTTCTGAATGCATATAGATACATAATCTGCTGGGTTGGTGACAATTTTTTTTTGAATTAAAAAAAAGAAAGTGTATTTTGGAGGAAATATTTTTATAGTAAGTAAATAAGAGCCGTGAAAAAAACGCTCCTCTTCATCTATTCCTTTTATCATTCATTTTTTACATGAAGATGTTGGAGAGATTAATTGATTTATTACGGTCTTTATGTGTATACCCAGCAGATTCGGTACAAAATTGGGTTCTATAATGTGGAATTATTTATTGAGATATCTATTTAGTAAATTGGACTTGGGGGGATTACCGTTCAGGGCCGGGGCAATCGGGTACACTGATCTGGAGAATGAAATCATACTACGGTTATCATATGTAGTAATGATCATTATTTATCAAAGATATTTTTGAATTATTAAATCGTGAATTAATAATTGAACACAGACTGCAAACTATAACTAAAATAACTATTTCTTGTATATTAAAAAAAAATTTACACTGAATATGACCACAGACAATTCAGTTCAACTCCTTAAAAAATATTTTAGTGTGAAAGGAAAGAGTTTGAGAAGGATACAAGGAAAGGACGGAGAATTTTAGGTTGTCTTTATGTCAACTGTAGACTTGGACCTAAATCATATCATACGTCATAAGTGAGAAGAAAATTTTAACGTCAAAATCATCATAATAAATTCATTTTAGTCAATGGATAATATTCTTCTTCTTACATATACAAGTATGACCATTGTATATTAAAAGTATCAATCATGAAATTATCATTTAATTTTATACAAATCGCTATTTTAAAAGAAATTAAAAAAAAATATTTTTTTTTTGATTTTAAATAACTCATTCCAGTAAAATAATTAAATTCTCAAAGAAAATGTAAAATAAAATCCTCAAGTATTATGTCCTGAAGTACACACGCAAAATATTACAGTTAGCAGTCTGTGTTCATTCCTTCATTCACATATTTGAAAAACACTTACAGTAGCTTTGTTCTATTGTTTGACGGGGTTGGGTGGGACACCAACGACCAGAAAAAACACAAAAACGGGAGTCATCATCAGAATTTAATCCACATTATGTATATATATAATAGGGACAATTAATTATTAAATGTTTCTCATTCTGTATTCAATCATATAATAATTTTATATTTTCCCACAAAAGGATATTTTGTCTTGGTTTATTTATATTTTTTTTCTTGTATAATGTTTGTTTGATCCAAGCTGTTTTTTTTGTCCTGTAAAATAGAACACACTTAACATACCTCCGTCCGCAGTCGTGTAATGTTGCCACCACCTTTCCCGATAATAATTCCTGCGGCCTGCAAATAACAATAAAATACTTCCAGGACATGAAATAAATTGATTTTATCATTAGACAGCCTATCATCAGTCAATACATTAAGTTGAATCTATTATCCATGAGTATTGAGTATATAATGCCTAATATAATACACCTGCCATTTTTTCTTATACACCCTACATAAATATTACTCCTTTCTTACATTTTGACATTTTTCTTACACATTTATTTTTTATTTGAGCCCTTTTTACTTCAAAACAAAAAAAATGGACAAAATTTATATCATACATAGTAGTGACTGATTACAAGTACAACACATTTCAAGTTTCAAGTATATCATAATAAATTAATTGAAACTGCAATCATTGATGGGACACTTATAGGAGTGGTGGTCATTAGTTGTGATACGAATTTGAAAATTTATGAAAAAATGCCATCGATGAATTCCATAGACCTAGTTTAAATGTTATACATCATACATGAATAAATCTTACTCCAGTTGAATGATAAATGAAAGAAAAGTGTATCATAATTCACAAGAGGCCCGTGTGTGTAGCAAGTAATAATTATGCAAAGGTATGCTCAACCAGACATGTACCAAATTCTGTTTCAAAATGTGCTCCTGTGTCAGTAATACATTTTGAAGAAATGAGTGAGTGAGGGGAAAAAATGTAGTAGTATTATGATGACAACAATTAAATGTTTTCCTTCCCAGCCGTACCTGCTTAATCCTAGATGTGTATAGAATCACCTTGTTTTGTTACCCATGAAATATAAATGCCGAATGCATATTGTATTTTTTCAAATATTTCTACCTAAAAAAAATATATTTCTACATCGTATTTAAATCTTTAGGAAAACCAGAGTAAATATTAGTGACAGGTCAATGACGTTTATCATATCAGTCGTACATGTTTATGCACAAAAAAAGTAATTTGTGCACAGACAGACAGACATATTTAACCATATACACAAACACTAAATATGAAGCCTACCTACCAAAGTTTTATAAAGATGCCCAAAGGGGGTGAAAAAAAAGGTATAAGCCTGTATGTAATTGTTTTAGTCATGAATAGATTCTAAAAATTGTTTACAAGTAGAATGTTGATTGTTAATTTTTGTACAACGACAACCAGAAGCATTGGATAGGAATCATATTTCTGTCATTGAATTTTAACCCATAGCTATATTTTGTTTCACCTATCTTATAATTTTATGTACAAATAAATACCAAAAAATTTAATATGTAGCCTTACTCTTGTCGGCTGTCATTCATAACAATTTATGTTATATGTGAGCTATTCACATTCATTTCATTAAAATTATAGTTTGACTCCTTCCCTTGATTACATTGATTGACAATTAACATTTATCCTCCTATTTTAAAAGTAATAACATGTGTCATGTACGTGTGTCCATGTCTTGAAAGAAAAAAAATTCTACATGATGAACTTTATTGTATAAAGTATGCAAACTACCATGAGAATCTTGCATGCATTACACCTAATGTATTCACATTAAATTTTAAAGTAGAAAAAAAAGATAACTTGCCCTGGATGGAATGAGGATACGTAGCTCGTAGCCGAGGTTCCGGGCTCTCTTTTGTGGTGATCCCGTCGGAAATCTATGGATAAAATCCAAATATACTATTTAACAACCCAATCAGATAAATGTTAATGACCATATTTAAGTACATGTTCTTAAATTTTCATACATATTTAAGCTCTAAATTATTTCATTTCTTTAGTCCTTTGCTCAGTCCTTTTGTTTAAAAAGGAGAGGAGCATCAGACATTTAAGCACATTATGAAATGCTATAAATATTTTATTAGAGAATAAACAATATCCCCAATTCTAAATAATCTGTCTCATATAGTACAGTAAACAACAAGGGAATCAAAATTCTATACAAAAATAAAATGATCATACCTCTCTCCCATTTCTCTGTCAGCGCCTCGCTTCATCCCTGTAAAAGATATAACAAAAAAATTGAATAGCCCAGTTTTCAAACCCCGTTTTTTTTAAAAAACACACAAACACAATATAGACTCAAGTTTATAAAAAAATAAAATCCAATCACAAAAAGAACAAAAAAAGAGAAGAAATTAGATACAGTTAATGAAACAAACAGTCAAGTTAAAGATTTTACTCATAATAAAAGTGTCCTATAATATGATAAGTCCAATAAAATGGAAAATAACTAAAGAAGAACACACTGAAGGCTAAAAAAACAACTAGTGCTGGAATGAGTGATGTGTAATATAATAAAAAAATTTAAGTTATAGTCTTGACAAGACAAGTTGCAAGCTTAAACTCGACCGACTTCTATGCCTACAGGAACAATGCATAGTAAAGTAAAACTGTGATGGAATAATAATAGTAAAAAAACATAAACTAAATAGGTGTCATACACAGAGAGGGTTTTGTTTAGAAGTACATAATACACAATCTACATGTAGAAGAACAAGTGTTGCACGAGAGAATATGAATCAAGAATACAGTATTCAAGGCTTATAAAAAATTATGATCTCTAACACACACACAGATTTTTCAAAAAAAAACTATAGCAAACTTTTCATCAAATTTAAATTTTTAGAAGATTAATATTTGGGGTTTTTTTTAAACGCAGGGTCTTTTCCGGTTTTATAATAAAAAATTTGAGTGCAAAAAAAAGAGAGAGAGAAAGAATAAAAAAAGGGGGAGGGGGATGAAAAAGTCAGGAGTAAAACAACTAAACATGTAACACTTGAAAGGAATTGCATAAAATTTGAAAAAAGTAAAACAGGGGGGAAGAGAAAACACGAAAATCGAAATCATAATAGTACTGATGTATCATGATCAAGTAAAAAATGTTTTTGAACGTATATTTAACTACAAAGACATACATAGATAATAGAAGTGACTTTTGATAAATAATTTGATGGAGAGTTTTTTTTAAACGATGACAGAAGCACGTAATCGATTTTCGTATTCGTAATTTAAACGAGAAGTTATTCGAAGAGACAAGATGATTTGAGAGAATCAGAGGATGGAGTTGAGTTATTCACCTTTTCTCACTGGAACATAGAGTTTGCTTTCATAGCAAACGATGAACTTTTTTGATGCTACAAAATAATAATAACACACAAAAAAAACAATCAAATCCTCACCATCATCAATTTGATAAAATTTATATTAATTGTAATTTTGTAGCTCTTTTTTTTCATAAAACTTACACACGGAATAATTATTCAAATACCATGTAAAATAATAATGTTCTCTCTAAGTATTTTTTTTAAATGTAATTATTAATGACAAGTCTCGAAAAAACACTTCTTTTTTTTTCTTTCTGAAAGGCACAAGTAGAGTTTACTATTTATATATAAATATACTTTTTTCTAAAAAATAAAACCACGTTGTGTAAACAAAGTAAATTTATATAACTTGTTATTTTTGGAAAAAAGAAAAAACACTATTCGGCTCAATTTTTTTTTGGATGATGAATTTTCACTTGATCTCAAAATGTTCTCCACACTTTGTTTATTGGGATTAAAATGTAAAGTAAAAACAAGTCCTACACTCTTTTTGTAGACACCTTCCTCACACACAATAAACACAAACTAAATGATTTATTATTTAACTTTTAATGACAATTCTCCCTCAACAAAAAAAATATATTAGAACCGCTATAACTTCTCCCCGTTCTCAAGGCGTCCTTCTCATCGATTTACACACACTGTACTGTAGAGCCTATACACCGTTGTGGTACCCTTGTTCACGACAGGAGCCGTTTGTGTGACGATCCCCAAAAATAACTCGAAAAATCATTTTTTTTAATTTTCCTGGTTCTCTCTGTTTAACTCTAACTTTTAATTGTAATGACAAAACTATTGAAAGTGCTCTTGAGATACCTTTTTCTCTGTAAAATATGAATGAAATATTATACCTGTACCTATGAAAGAAATTATGAGTTCAAGTCTCTCTGTAAAATATTTACAGTTGCAAATATTATATAAATTTTTGTTTTTTGCATGAAACTTAAATGTCAGAGTACAATGTACAAGATTAAAAATGATATAATTAACTAGTCAAAAATAAAGATAAAGTGTCTGCTTACCCGGTCAAATGAAGAATGTTTTAGTAGATTAAATTCTCCTTTTCTAGATGTTTTCCACTCTTTTCTCTTGTATAAAAAGTAACTCAAAATCCCTTTGTTTGTTTGTCCGTCTCTAAAACTTGCTTACTTGAACAGTCGTTGTTTGAATATTTTGAATATAATATTAATTGATGACTTCATATATTTATTATAATGATGGAAGCTCTTGTCTACAAAATTATATTGACTAAATACACACGAAAATTTAATATCTTTTCTTGAAAGAACTACAGATATATAACTTTTCCTTTGATGATGCTCATGGATTATTGATTTCACACACTGAAAGGTTTTCCCTTTTATCACAAACTTATATCATGTCAACTATACTTAAGTACTTAACACAATTGTAATTATCCACAACTTTTCTATTGTATAATTTTATTGTGATCCCAAAATTCTGAATATATGCAATTTTACATTTACAAATTCAGTTTCCGGCTCCTACACAAAAGTAATGTCAAAAGTCAGGTTTTCCAAATTGTACACAACTATTTAATAAAAGAGTTAGTCACACTTACTTAATCTCATTACAATTAGCTTAATTCATGTAAGTTCAATCACAATTAATTTTGCAAACGAGACGAGAATTAAGCCAAGAAAAAAACCCCCTCAGACATTGAGTGTAGGCAAAACCGCTGAATCAATAACTTGAATGTTGTAAATAAATAAACTTTGACGCTGTAGTTTTAGTTCTTTTAAACTATGGGTTATTAAAGTTAAATTTTACTTTTATCATGGTTTGAATCCGTCCACGCACTAGTGCCCAAAATGTTTGCATACTTGAGCAAGAAGGTAATGTCATTGTCTTTTCAATATTAAATGTCAAATTCTCAAATTGTTTACAAATGTCAAAATTTTGTATAGCTGGAGATGCCCAGCGGATCTAATGTTCGATGTGTGTCATGGAGCACTGAGGATGGTTATCTTGCTTGTGGATGTTCCGGTGGATTGTTGAAGGTCTTTATAAAATAATTTGACCAAAATTAATGTAATCGTAATTAGCTAACTAATACTCCCTATACTGTTTGTCTATAGGTTCTCAAGATTGAAGTGGCCCAACAGAACCGAGAAAGTGGTAGTATTGCCCCACGTGGATATTTGGCTGCTCCAAGTAAGTGTCTTTATAATGATCATTTAACTTTTGATGAATAATCATGTAATGTCTTATTTTAGCCAATATTGCCATGAACCAGACTTTGGAGGGTCATTCATCTCATATACAAGTCATTGCATGGAATAATGTCCATCAGAAGTTGACAACCAGTGATGCAAAAGGTGTTTATTGACTCTTTTGTAAAATATTGTGTGCTCTTTACATTTGTTCTAGTCTAAAATTTTGTTGTAATATTTTTATAGGACTCATCATCGTCTGGATGATGTACAAAGGATCTTGGTATGAAGAAATGGTCAATAATCGAAATCGCTCTACTGTTCGTGGTCTGGGCTGGTCGCAGGATGGCAATAAAATTTGTATTGTTTATGAGGATGGTAAGTAATGTACATTTTTTTAATTTGAGTTTTACCTATTACATATCATCAGATATATTTATTTTGTAGGTGGGGTAATTGTTGGGTCAGCAGACGGAAATCGACTATGGGGAAAAGATTTGAAGGGTAGTGCCTTGACTGGAGTCACTTGGGCTCCTGAAGGAAAACAAATTCTTTTTACTTTGGGAAATGGTGAAATACACATTTATGATCAAAATGGATCATTTACTTCAAAGTTAAATGTGGAACGATGGGGCTCATCTGGAACTAGTGCTGCAGCTGAAGAACCCATTATTTGTGTCCGATGGTATTCTGGAACTATTTCCTCTGTAAATGCTCCAACTTTGGCTGTTGTTTGGAAACAAAATTGTTTACATTTGCTTCGAGGGACCAGCGATGAAAGTACATACTACAAATTCCATTACTTTATCATAGTCCAAGCTATTAATTAAATACATTTACTTTCGTTTTCAAAAAAAATTATTCTAGATCCTGTGGTATTAGAAACAAATACTGTGGCTACCTGTGGAGAATGGAGTCCAAATGGACAGTACTTTGCCATTGGAGGTACGAAACAAGACAATTAAAATATTCTAGAGATACAGAGAAAGATGAGTCTATTTGTGTGCTTAGGAACTCCTCATGGATTAAATCGGGCATCTGGTGAAAGGAAACCGGGTGACTTTGATCACGTCAATATTTTTAGTGCCTTTGGCATGGTAAGATTTGTTCCCCTTAAATATGACATACATGTTGGTACATATTACTACATATACTTCCACGAGTTCCATGTTTTAAAGTATGTCTTTTTGTAATTCTCATTTCCATAATAGTTTCTACAGACGATTAAGGTCCCTGGAACGCCTTGTTTATCTTTAGCGTGGGACGCCTTATCATTAAGATTAGCTCTTGGAGCTGGAGCAAATATTTTCTTTGCTAATCTTCGTCCTTGGTATAAATTTGCATTGTATGGACCAAATATCTTGGCTTATGGTGAGAGATTTATTTTGTATGGTTAGCAATTTAACATGATGAATATAAGAGGGGCAAAGAAATACTTTTCTGGTACTTACTATAATTCTCTTTTGTTTGTTAATCAATTATAGCTTTCAGCCGACCAGACGGCACGGCTCATATGGGATTTTGGGATCAAACAAAGGTAAAAACCTCATGAAAAAATTTTCATTTATAAATTTAAATTGCTTCGATATGAACGATGAATTTACTTTTCATCTTAATGTACACTATGTGTATAGTTGACGACCCAAGAAATACCTGGAAAGTGTGTGGATGTCAAAGGAAATGATGAGCATTGTGCAATTTTGTCATTGACAAATACTGGAGTCTATAATGCTACTATCTTGAATTCTGTGGGTGCCCCAGTTGATAGTAAGTGTCAAGTTATTTATAGGCGGTTAGTTTTCTTTTGTTTCACTGCAGTCTAATATACGAAAATCATGACAATTAAATTTCTTATTTTTTAGGTTTGTCGATAGTCTCAATTGATCCATTCACGATCAGTTTGACTGAAACTGTTCTCATTTGTGTGGCTGGTAATGCTGTACTAATATTCAAATTATATATGACATGACACAATATGACCCGTATAATGACTAAGTCTACTCTTACATGACTCATTCTAGCCAACAGTCTACTAATATGGCGTTATCAGTCGTCCAGTTCTCAAAGAATTGGAGTAGACTTGGGAACGAGACGTCGTGAAAGAACATTTCATATTGACGAATCTCCTGCCATCATAGGAGATATTGATGACAATACTTCAAAAGAGGTATAAAATGTACTTGTGAGACAAATTTTCATTTTATATTTCTAGTGTTTCTCAAGTTTATTAACTTTGTGTTTTTTATTTTTGATTGTTCCATTCTAAAAGTCAGTGGATTACTTTAAAAAGGTACTTTTTTGTGATTTTATTAATTCTTAAATTTTTTTATCATTCATGAAATAATCACATAACTTTTGCCACCAGCCAACAAAAGATCCAGCTTGTTGTTGCGATGCTACAAATCAAGTTTTGATTGTTGGACGTGAATCAGGAAGGTATAATCTGTCACATTCTCTGTTTGTGTAAAATGAACCACTTATACACATGTCTTAAAAACATTCTGTTTTCTTATTGTAGATTACAACTTTATTCTTTGCCCCATGGAGCATTGCTAAATACAATTGATACGGGATACGAAGTAAGTCGGTCCATTTTTTTATCCATATACTTTTTTATTGTAGCTGTAGTTTTTAATTAAAAGTAGTGTGACAAGGATGTAAAAAACATTCTATTTGATCAAATTCTAGATGAACTTTCGTCCTCATCGAATTTGGGTCAATATTGATGCGACACAGCTTGCTTTGGTAGACAAACAGGGACACTTGAACGTTTGCACTATTGGGAATTCATCAGGAAAAAATGCTCTCATGAGGAAACTTGATAGAAAAGATGTTTGGAATTTAATTTGGGCTAGAGACAATCCAAATTTAATGTGCATCATGGAGAAAACTAGAATGTAAGTGAGAATATTGATTCAGATTTAAAATTGTATGGCTTTTTCTAAATAAAAGACAATTAAATACTGAATCATTTATGTAGGTATGTCTTGAGAAATGGTGAGCCTGAGGAACCGGTAATTACGTCAGCGTATTTGGCATACTTCAAGGTACTGCATTTGTACAATAATTTGTGTAAATTAAATATAATGAATATTGTATTTTCATTAACCAATTGATTCTATTTAAATAGGATATGAAAGTAATCTCCGTGCTCATGGACGAGTTAATGGTCAGTCCAGACTCTCCGAATAAAGATCAGTTGGTAACTTTAGAGACAAGGGCATTAAGGGACACTCGTCTCTTGATTGACAATGGGACCTCTCTAGCAGATGTGAGACATTTTAAATAAGTTTATTAATTAATAGCATCAATCTTGATTGTTAAATTTCATCTAGGTGACACGCTATGTGGAAGATAATAGTCACCCTTGCCTTTGGCGACTCTTGGCTCAGGCAGCTCTCAATCAGCTAAATCTTCAAGTTGCAGAGACAGCATTTGTCCGGTTCGTTGTCAATTTTTTCACGTTACAAAAATAAATTGATAATGATTTCTAGGAAGAAAAGACAATTTAGTAAAAATTTCTTACAATTGCAGTTCTCGAGACTATGCTGGAGTACAGCTCACAAAAAGAATAGGTAATATTTCACATGAATTGATTCGCAAAGCCGAGGTGGCTAGTTTCTTTGGAGACTTTGAAAAGGCTGAATCACTGTACTTGGAAGCTGACAGGAAGTAAATTAAACGTTTTTCTTTTTTTGAAAATTTCATATTTTTTTTTACTCAATTTGAGTGAAAGTTTTGTACTAAATCTATGTGGATGAATAATTCTAGAGATCTTGCATCGGAAATGTGGAAGTTATTGGATGAATGGAAACGAGTTGAGGCAATTATGCCAATAAAAAATCAAAGATCCTCAGATAAAGCTCATCGAGAAATGTCCACAGGTTAAATTTATTTTTGACATTTAAAAATTACTCACAAAAAATTATCTTGACTCACAATGATTTTTGTTTCTGGTAATTAATACAAATGCCAACAGCTATGGGTGATATGCATGCGGAGAGTCAAGAATGGACAAAAGCACTGTCTTTTTATGAAGCAGCAGATGACCACGGGAAAATGGTTGAATGCTTCTTAATGCTAGAAGATTATAATAGTTTGGAAAAATTAGCTTCTAGCCTGAGAGATAATGATCCTCTCCTCATTCAGATTGCATCTGCTTTTGCATCTGTTGGACTTTGCTCTGAAGCTGTAAGTCTTCATAAATTACGTTTGATTTTTACTACTTTAAGTCATTACAAAATTTGGCGTTAATTCTTAACCACAGATTTCACATGTCAGATGTTATTATTATTTAATAAGAGTAAAGTTTATTTGTAGAATTTTTTATGATTTAGGTGAAGGCGTACATGAAGTGTGACAAATCTGAAAAGGCTGTGGAGGTAGCAATTTCATTGTCACAATGGAATTTAGCATTGGAATTGGCTCAAAAGCATTCATTGAGTATTGTGGGTCCCGTACTTTTAAGATATGTTACGTAAGTTGCTAACTTTCTAAAAATCCGTAGCAAGGAGGCCAGTCGTTCACATAGAACTGTGCAATAGCAAAGTACTGTGAACATACTAATTAGCTTTAAAAATATTCAGATTAGAAAACCTGTAATGTGCAGATTGACTCATTAGGAATACTCACTTAATTGTGTTATTGTTATTATTTTACAGGCACTTACTCAAGACAGGTGAAATTATGCCAGCAGTGGAATTGTTAAAAAAATCTGACAAGCCCTATGCTGCGGGAAAACTTTTAGCTATGGTAAAAAATAAATAATGTACTGAATTATTTTTACAACAAAAGTTTGTGCATGCGGTTACTTTGTTGCAATTTTAATTTTGAAAAAATCCCTTTTTCAGATGGCATTACGTGAACTAAAAGCGGAAGAACCCAGACTTGTCATGATCAAAAAGCTCTTTATTTTATCTGCCATGATGTTTCACTACAAGACAAAGAGATTTTTCAGGGGCAATAGTACCACACTCCCTGCCTCACGAATAGTTGAAGGGGATGAAGACATTTCGTTTGAAAACTACATTCCTGAAGAGTATCGTCCCACACCGGAAGTTTACAAGTGGATGAGAGAAACACCATGGCGAGGAACTGAAGCTTTACATTTTTTGATTTTAGTACAGCGATTCATACTAACTGGGCAGTACGCACATGCAACGAGAACTTGTTTCATACTAAAGTAATTCATTATTAATGACTCGATTGTTTAAAATTCATTGCCTTAATCATAGATTTAACATTTTCAAAAAAAATCTGTACAATTCCAGAAATTATGCTGACATTCTTGGAGATGAACGTGTCAATGCCCTCCTTGCTTTAGCAGCAGCGAATAGTAGAAATTTTGGAATTTGCTCCAAAGCTTTTATGCTTTTGGAGTCTGCAAATGAAGAATATGCAGAAACGGCCTCAGAACTTTTCAGTGAACACACTCCAAAGGATAGTCGAGTACATAAAGTAGAATGCTACAAGTAATAAGAGATTTGACATAATAATGTTTTTTTAAAAATATACATTTGAAAAAAATTACAGTCTACAAAGGGATTAAGTAACTACTTACATGATGTTTGTTTTATTTTGTCAGATGCAGTACTACAATCCCAGACAGCTTAACAGTTTGCACTGGATGCAATACACAATTTGAAATCTGTATAATGACTGGACGTCCATTGTCAGACGACATTGTAAACATTTGGACATGTCAGGTACATAACAAATAGTCCAAGACTATAATTGTGATCTGTATAATTATTTCCTCCCACGACATATGTAAAGTGTATTATTTACATGTAAAAAATTACAGGTTTGCCGTCATTCTGCAGAGGTAAAAGAAGTAAAAAGTAGACACTTTTGTCCATTGTGTCATAGTGAAAGGCTGTCAAATTTGGATGAAATGATGTAAAACTACCCATCACTTGTACGAAAACTAGATTAGTGAATTACTAATTAAAATGAAAACGAAATGTACAAAAAAAAAGAATCTCAATAGGATAAATGTTTAAATCTAAGTAAACTACACTGAAATAATTTAATATGCTTTATATGATGCCATGTTATACCTGCATACATTCCGTCCAAAAGTCACAAATATGATAATTTATGATGGTAAAAAATTTCATGATATAAAAATGTTCTAGTCATTCTTCTCACGTACATGTATTTACTAATATAAAGTTATGTTGAACAATAAAATACCGAATAATAATATTCTCAACTAGCTATCTAATTTTCCTTTAAATATAATCAAATTCATAAAGTCATTTTATTTACCTAGCTCAAACTGACAATGTATTTTTGCATATGTATTTACGACAAGGAAATGTCTCGTGTTGTTGCAAACATGCAAAAAAAATATTTGTATTTGCCTGGCTTCATGTATTTATTTTGGTGACCTCTCCTCCGTCGCTGCAATTTTTACTTGACCCGGACGTAGCCCTTTAAAGGATATTTCAACCAGTAATTGTACAAAGACCAGTACGTGTTAAATTGAATAAACAACTGAAATTATAATTATATTACTTATTCAGTATGAATTTTATACTATGAAACAAAGAGTTAAAAAAGTGTGAAAAATTATTGTGCGCATTTAAGGATTTGTTAAAAAGTTAAAGTGTCGTTTAAAAAGATAAAGCAAACATGGAATATTTTTAAGGGAAACAAAATGTGACGTTTTAATTTAGCACAATTGGGACGGAAAAGTATATCATATGTTGACCGGTTGAATTTTACAATTTGGAGGAACAGAAATTTTTTGCGTGAAAATTATATAAAGTGATACTTATAGACTTGACAAATCATGTATCTATCGCTCGTGGAAGAATTTCAAGTTATTTAGTAACATACATACGAAAATATTGATAAGGAAGGATCTGTACTAAATATGATTCTGCACCGCAAATTAAATATTAACACCAGCATCAATAATAGTACATTAATTTTTTTGCCCAGCTCAATGGAATTTTAAAGAATGGATTTTAAACCGGATGAAATTGAAAACTTGTTACAATTTTTTGCAACCAACCAAACCTATAAGGCCACTGAAAGGGACCCTCAAGTAAGTTGTAAATTTTATTATTATGAAAATATTTAATTGAATTGAATACTATTATGTCCACTTTTTTTTTATTCGGTTATAATTGTTACCCATAATTAACTTTTTCTCTTAACTTATTTTTATTATCCCGGATCTGCAGGTCCAAAATGTTATGTCAAGATGTCTTGACCTCTTCGGACTGGACTATACGTATTCGGTAAGCGGCTTGTACTGTTTTGAAAAGACTTGTTGACCTGACCCTGTGCAAAACCTTTACATGTATTTTTGTTAATTTAATATTGTGTAGGTAATATCAAATAATAATGGAGAACTTAGCACCAATTATCCCAGCACATTGATTATTTTGGAGAGGGACAAGGATCATGATGAGGACGAAATATCCATGCCGGCTAATGGGGACTTTCATTCGTTTATTCAACCGGACGACAATGGCTTGAACCATGTTCAAGAATTACCTAAGATTAAAGATTTATTTAGTAAAGGTATGACTGAACTTGTATTTGCGTCGTAATGTGTTACTTTTGTAAATCAAGGATTTTTGGGTTAATCTCATTAATTTTGATTTGTTTTCATTTTAGCTCGATTTGCGAGATGTAGGTAAGGATCTTTAACTTTTATTTTAATCATGAGTACGCAAATAATTTCTGTTATGAATCGTCATCTAAATTGACAATTGTCTTTGTTTATTCAGAGCTCGTTTTCCTGTTCCTGTTATCCTGTTCAATAAGAAACACATTTGTAGATCCTCAACTCTGTCTGGAGGACCCGAAATTTATGGAAGATCATCACTAGATTACTTATTTTCTGGGACTGACTATAGTAAAATTTTAGAGTCTGGCCCTAACGAGGACGATGCCATGGCCCCAGAAAATCAAAGTGATTGGCAACTATTTGATCGCGTTAGGTAAGGCTTTTGTTTTAGTACATACTTATATCATACCAATTTATATTTATGTCATGTGTGGTATTTTATTTTCAACTGTTTATTTTTTTTGTCAATTTCAGACACCAAGATATTCGTCTTCTTAAATCTTTTCAAGTAATTTTCTTTTGAATTCAATAAATTTATATAGAAATGTGTCATTCATTCATGTATTAATTAACATATTACATTTTTCTCGCAGGTTCAAACGATTGTAGATCTGATGGTTGAAAAGAAAAAAGTCAAATACGGAGTTTGGTAAGTAACATTGGGCAAATTTTTTTAATTGTTTCAGCTAAATATAGACAAATACAAAATTAAAAATATTGAGATTAAGTATTACGCATTTACACGTATTTTATGTGTAGCAAGCCGTCATAGTTTTTTTTGTTTCATCAAATGTAGTGTACGACTGTTTGTGCTCCCATTTGACAAACAATGTATTAGCTTGTACATATTATGACTTTTTTATTTTTAATCTAATTAATTATGGCGCTAACCTTCATAGTTAGCCACGACAATAATGCGGCGACAGTTTATGCAATTGCAATAATATTTAATGATATTAATAATTGCATATATTTTTTTACAGTGTTACGTCATCAGAAAAAGTGGATAGGTACGTATTATATGCTGTACTGATTTCTCAGAAAATTGTCTTTTTTTTAAACGCAATTTTGAAATTAAAACTTCATGTTTCATTTTAGGCAAAATCGATACGCTGATTTCAATCTTATTTCACTGCCATATCCCGGGTGAGTAACTTTATCTTTTGAGAACTGTGTGTACGTACTTATATAATTTATATTTATATAATGATCTGACTTTAAAATTATTCTCATTTAATTCAGGTGCGAGTTCTTCAAGCAGTATCGTGAGTAAGTAAAGACAGCAAACAAATACATTGAATACAATAACTTTGCAAAATAACTTTTTTTACACAAGGATAGAAATATTAAATACTAATCATTCACTTTAATTAATCTTCTACAGTAATGGCTATAGCGGAGAAGAACTCATGTTTGAGTGGAATCAAGGACATGTTGGTGAGTAATTGTTTTAATTCTTCTTGAAGGTTTTGACAAACTCTCTTAAAAGCAACTTGGATCATATATTTACATTTATTTTACATTCTACAGATGCTAATATTTACGTTCCTTCGGATGATACGACTAAATCATTGAACCTGGAATGGAATCTGTACAAGGTGAGAAACATTAAGATTTTGATACATTCATTACATTATTATTTTTCTTGCTTTGAAGCTGGTGATTCACATGTTTGTCTTTTTCACAGAAATGGGATTTAGTAAATCTGACGCAAAATTACTTGAAATTACTCCTCGCCTACCTTAAAGGGGACAATAATGGAATGCTAATTCACTGTATAAGCGGCTGGGACCGAACTCCATTGTTTGTCAGCTTGTTAAGGTGAGTCCATGGTTTACTTTTTTGTACTACAATCACACCTTAAATATTTGAATATTCATATTGTACATGGTACTTTAATATTTATTATATTTACTTAATTAATGTTTACTCCTTAGACTGTCATTATGGGCGGATGGCGCTATCCATAAATCTTTATCTTCTGAGCAGATTTTGTACCTGACGTTAGCATATGATTGGCTACTGTTTGGTCATAATTTGGAAGATCGACTGAGTAAAGGGGAAGAGATTCTTTTTTTCTGTTTTTGTTTCTTAAAGCACATAGTTGACGATGAATTCAGCGTAGAGAGACCGTAAGTAAAATTATATAATTTCATCAAACTAATCAATTTCACGACTACAATTTAAGTACATGAATGCTAAAATGCTGATTCACTTTCAATATTAAAGGGAACCAGCTCAACCTGTTGTATTGTCAAGTGTTCGAAATGACTCGGACATTCATTTAGATGGTGTGCTTCTTGATGGAGATACAAGTCATACAAGTCCAGAGGGATCGAAGTGAGTTAAAATGACTTTTTTGAATTTATACTTTGCTAATTGTTGCAATCTTCCAAGTTACTTGATTGAATCCAGTTAATTCACGTCAAATGATTTTTCCCTTTTGTGTAGTTGGAGTTTAAATTCTTGTGGTAGTTCGCAAAGTAGTAATCCTCCAACCTATTTTCATACTCACGACTCCTGGGAAGTATGTAATTCTGCTCAAGATTCAATAATAATGTGTCAACAAACCAAGCAAGTCTCAAGTCAAGTCAATGCTCAAGGAGGTCAAAATAATAATAATCAATCCCCGCCATCACCCACCATTGCAAGTATTTGTAGTCAATCACAACCATCTAATCATAATGGAAATATGATGAATGGTCAATCTCATTCACCGTCTTCAAAACGTCTTCTTGTAATCAATAATTTGAGTCCAAATCAAAAATCAAGCAACAGCCCTCAAGGATCTTCATCTAGTAGTAATAGTGCCTTGCCAAAAAATAATATTCCAATAATTACGAACCGAATTCACGGTCGAACTAGTCCCGTCGCCGTACCAGTGCCAAATCGAAATTTTCATCATCAGCATCAAAATAGAACTGAATCCAATTCTTCTGCTAGTATCGGAAGGTGAGACTGTCTTTTTAAAAAGTTCTTTCGTTGTTAGTAATAATTTTCACAGTTTTTTTGATTGCCAACAAACTTGTAAAAATAATAAATAATATTAATGATTAACTTGTCATATTTAGTTGGCAGCTCATCACAGGGATGGGAAGCTTACGAGATGCCCTGTCGAGTGACCCCAGCTCAACTTATTCACATGCATCAAGTGACCCTGGTTCAATCTACTCTCATGTATCTCGCGCTTCCGCGTAAGTACTACAAAATAACATATAGTATGAGATTACAAAGTAGTCAAAAAAATTTGAAGCGGTTACGATAAGGAGGCATAGGACAATGTACTTGGAAAAATTTTGTGTACTCTGCAATTTTCATTGAGATAATCAGAGACAGCAAGAGTCAGAATTTATATCGACACACAAGTACATGATGTAGTTTATTTATTTAAAATTTAACATGCAATGTAACTTTTTTTAGCTTATCTGCTTATTTACATAACTTATGTCTAAAAATTCATTCCGTCAGCATCAATGTTATTAATGACAGAGCTGTCCCATGGATTTGATTGTGAGACAGGATTATATGGACTTAGTAGTCGTTGTTGACGATAAATTGTATAAAAAATGACTGATTTGAGTAGACAACTTAAAAATTTGACAAAGGGGATAGGGTGAACGCTCTATTGGGAGCATGGGAATTGAGTATGATAATTATGCTGACAATGTTATTAAATTGATTTTTTGTTGTTTATTTTACAGAAAAGATATATTGGACTGTATGGAGGCTTCAGAGAGCAGTTGTACATTAATCGATGAGTATACACCAATAAATTCTAAACCAAATTCAAGTTCAACGTTAAATGGTGGAGGTGGTTCACGGAGAGATTCCAACAATTTAATTGATGTTGATGAAATTGTACGAGATGATAATGTGTTCTCCCCCTCGACTCTAGTGACCGATGATCCTTTGTCAACCCCAATACGACGTACCCCAATTCAAGTTGAAGTGCCCACAAGTGCCAGCAACAACTTTAAAAACACAAAGACTCTCATGTCCACTCGACATAGAAGACTTGAAGCTGTCAGACTTCAATTCTACGACTTATATACAAAGACCATTCAACCTCGTGTGGGTCTCATTGATAGTAACAGCAGCCTAAGTGTCTTATTTGGTAACATTGCCACGAAAGTTGGCATTCGTACTGCCACGGTACAGCGTAACCCTAGTTGAGTAAGACTTTTAATAAAAATCCAATTCCAACCCTACTTCTCTTCCTTCAACCTTAATTATTAATTGTTATTAGACCCTACTCGTAGAGAGGGACTTGTAGGAGTTTTTTTGTACAACAGAAACACCAATCATAATTTACTTAAATCGTTGTCGAACTTTGGAGAGTTTTTTATGAACCTTATTCAATGACGACGAGAGATGATGAGGAGGCTGCGGAAAAAATACATGAATAATAATTGACAATTTTTCTTACGAATATAAATAATAAGCATATTACAAATAAATATTTAAATAATGAATAATTATTATATCACTAGACCCTAATATTTTGTGTCATTTAATATGACGACTATTATATTTCTTATCTAATATTTTACTTTCTCATGATTTAATTAACAGACTTGCAATTTCAGCGCTTAATTCACGATAAATGTGTCTCCCGAAACCCGAGTATAAAGTAACTGTCAAATTTAATTTTTTTGCACTAAAATTAGTGCATTAAAAACAAAATTATATTTTTTAACACTAAAGTGAGAATAATAATTTTTAAAATAAATAAAAAGTCTCCTAAAACTTCATATGCAGTATCCGTATACATTATTATTCTTATTCTTGTTGTAAACCTGTTGCAACTTGCAACTCGTAAGTCATGAAGTTTATTGTTACAAAGGTGAAAAAAGCCAAATTGTATTTAAATTGGCAATTCGTTTTCTAAAATTCACAGTAAAGCTTTTAGATATTTTCAACTTGTATTTAGCTTTATAAATTGTCCTTGTAGGTCAATTAAGTTTTTAGTAACAACATGAGCTGTATATTTTTTACAATTAGAAATGCATGGCATGCATTTTGTTTCATTGGGGAGATAAATCATGAGGAAGAGTTGAGAATTTATACTTAAATGGATAAAAATAATTTAGTTTTTATTGTGTAGCCTAAACTTTAATTCTTTGTTTAGGTACCTAATCTTTTACTTTATAAAATACTTGTAAGTATATTATGTTTACTTTTTAAATGCAATACTTGGTGACTGTACTAAAGATTTATCTCGTTTACATTTAGGCAGGTGTTTAAAATAATTATTTTTTTAATTTATCGTTCGTTACTCTAAATTAATATGAAAGCCTTATGTTTTGTATTATGGATAAATGAACAAAATATTTTAATACTTAATTATTTTATGAATACAGTGTAGGATTGTCCCTCGTATTCCCTATTTTTTAACATTTTGTGTGACACACGGTCATTTGTGTCATGATGAATGTGCACAGAGGAATTCGGTCGAGAGTTCTACACTGAAATTTTATGCATTTTGGTCATGAGTTGAATTCGTTTTAACGTTTTACATAAAATTTTAAGTTGGGGCAAGATTTCGGAAAGTTTCCTGGAAAGATACTCCACTCGTTGCATTAATGATGTTGTCTCTCGTTTGTATTAATTATAAATTGTAACGTGATTATGATATTGGCGTGTAAAGTTGTGTACTCTTTGTTTCATCATTAAACCTTGGTATTAATAGTGTAATTAATTTACTCCACGGTTTTAAAGCTTCAATTAAATGATATGTTAACTTATTATTTGTAGAGAAACAGCTCTATACTCTTGTACAGTTATTGGTTGGTGCTACACTATATTTTGTTAAAATAATTATTATTAAACTGGCCTATTTACACAAAATTAGACTAATTGTCCATTTAATTTCATTCATATTGCCCTTATCAGTACATTTTGCCTCATTTGCATAACTGACTAAGCATCGAGTGAAATTCTATGCGGCAGCCATATTTCTGTACTGATAACAAGAAAGCGTGTTTCTCTCTTGGATTTTCTCTGTCGGATTCTCAATTAGTTGGCAGTTTAATTGGAGATTAAAGTAAGTTAACTAAGGCTCAGAAGGAGGGCCCATTGAGGTTTCCTCAGTTTCAAGTTTTTTTCCATTTGGTCGCCATTTGAGCGAAATACCTCAATTTTTCCATTTCCTCCTCGTTTTTCTTTTCTAATTCACTCTTGTCTATTGAACTCGTGAGTTTTAATTGTGATTAATTGTGCTTGTTCGTGTTCCATTGCAGTCACTCAAGATGTCCAAGATTCCTACAATAAAGAACATGGTCATGGGGGCCATCAAAGAGTTGAAAGACAAGAAAGGAGCCGCGGCCGTCTCCATAAAGAAATTCATCCAAAATAAGTACGAAGGGGTGGATATGAAGGCCAGGAATGGATTGGTCAACAAATTCCTTCGGGAGGCTGTCCAGAATGGGATCCTCAGTCAGACGACAGGTCAAGGTATTTATCTTAGTTAAATCTTTGTCACATTCATTTACATACTCTTGTCGAAATTCTTTGAATTATTTATTCATAAATGTAATTTTTTTATGTAGGTGCGAATGGGCGATTCAAGTTGAATCAAGTTCAGGACGAGAAAAAGACCAGGAAGACCTCGTCTGGCTCGTCTGTACCGAAAGTCAAGAAGCCAGCGGCTAAGAAAGCAAAGGTCACCAAAGTGGCTCCAAAGAAGCATGCCAAAGTGGCTGCAAAAAGGGGGCCAAAGGCCAAGACTGAATCCGGTGGGAAACCAGTCAAGAAAGCAATGGACAAGGAAAATGCTAAGGCTGTTATTGAAAAGAAATCATCCAAGAGGAAGACTCGCAAGTAGTCAACTGACCTTATTTGATCAAATGCTCGAGAGATTTAAAGTTGAATCTCACGACGAGCCAAGTAATGACATTGAACTATATTATAGCTGATAGTAAATAAGTAATTAATTCTTTTTCTTTTTTTGAATTTTTGAAATATTTAATTGTGGATGGATATAATTTAACTTGATTCGGTTTGCATTTCGTCTTTGATGATGTTAATTTTTGACTTTAGAAATGTTAGGCTTTATAAGTAAGATACTCTCCAACCCTGTTAAAATAATACTTTAAAATTATGATAAAATGCATATTGAAAAATTCGAAATAATATTAGACTCAATCACGAGAGATTGTAGAACTTTAAAAAATTATTATTAAGTTACTGATTTTGTTGTTTTTTTGTGAGACTATGATTAAAAAAAGACTATATTGATATGACTATATGACTATAAGTAAAAATATTAAAATCAGGTTAATCGTATTACAGTTTATCGTTGATGACCCTACAAAAACTAAATATTTATACGTGACGATCATGATTCATGATGAGATTGAAAGAAGACTCCTCAAGGTATATTTATAAGTTTATTGTAATTTCTGTTTTTTTCAATTTTTTCATTTGTCTTTGTTAACTCTAAATTTAAATAAAGGCTATATATTTACAGTGACATTCATAAAATATAAAATGTGTAAAAGTACGAACAAAATGGAAAATAATTTCATCATAAAAACTGTTTGTCATATTATTACGTATAATATTATTCTCCATTGATCACATTTCGGAGGCTACTTATACTATCTACTTATAGTCAGCGTCTCATTTTAGTCACAATTAAAAGTACGAGAATCTCATTTATCTTTAAGTGTCGACAGTAACCAAATACATATGGGGGGTAAGTAATCATGAGCCCCTTTTTATGACCTTAGGGGGAGGAGCCAAGACCTTATAATCCTATTTATATTTATATGCAACTTAGGGGCTCTCTTTAAGACATTTGACTGACTTTCGCTACTAACTCCTATTGTTAAAAAATTCTCTGTTAAAAACTCTTTCTATTGGTATAAAGCTTAATTGGGGCCAGTGAAGGCATCTTAATGTCATAAGGAACCATTGGCCCCTTCATGATCACTTCCCCTCACGTTGGTTATACAGGGTCCCACATAACCTCTTGCTCCCCCCCTACAGCCTAAACTACAAGCATCAGAAAAAATCCCAAATTGTAGCTTTGTAG
>JAQIVZ010001631.1:0-29585 GCA_034700945.1 Arrhopalites spinosus
AATGAAACGGTTTCGTTTTTCAAACAAACTTTTTGAATTTTTAAAAAAATAAAATAATTAGGACCGCTTTATCGCACTGTGGTGTGACCCATTGCAATGGGCCAAGGCCATATATACACAGAGGTTATATTATAATACGCAGTGGAATTTCGTTGCAATTTCAATGAATTTCAACTGGTTAAAAAAATGTTAACTTTTAAATAATTAGTAGGCCATTTAATAATTATTAATTAATTATAATGGAAAATTTACCTGCACACCCGACCAGACGTTTTTTTGGTCAACAATTAAATGGAGGAGGAGTTTCAATTTATTGTAAATATTTTTCACTTTTAATGTCCTTCATTCTTGTCGTCATTATTATTCAAGCCCTTCACATAGAAAATTTACAATATACAATTAAATTACGTGGACAATTTAAACAATATTTCAATACAGAGCCTGAGACTGAGTCTGCCAAATTAAATAAAATTAATTTAGTTAATTCAAAAACTAATTTAATTGCTTCAACTATTACCCTCATCCAGAATAGTCCAAGTAACTAATTAATTAATTTTGTACAAATTACCAGCTAATTAAAATTAGCAAAATGTAAACTTAAATTGTAAAATTGTTTTTTTTGGGTAGATCCCAACCAAATTTCAACTGGTGAGTCAACATCAGCCATGGCACTGGGAGATTTAAATAAAGAGAAAGTGTGCCAAATTCCGAAATTGACTGTTTGGAATGAAGTGACCCGTCAACACTGGAGACAATACAAAACAATTGACTGTACCAAGCATTCATCATTTCCAAAAATGTTCACCACTGACCTCGACTCAAAATTAATTCAATTGGTTGACCCCATTCAATTTAATTATACGAAATGCTGTTATCATCAAATTGATACTAAATCTGCGGATAATGGAGAACGGTAAGAAATATAAAAATTATTATTATTTTTAAAATTACAATTTAATTATAATTAATTTAACAAGTCCATTGTTCACTTTCTATTCCCTCCAATTTGTTCACAGAATTCACAAAGAATGTCATCAAATAACAGAAAAAGAGACAATAATTCCAAAACATGTCGAATTAATTCGAATTTCCTGCCTAAACGTAACCCCCATCGTAGAAAAACCCCCAAAAAAACAAAAATGGGTCACTGTTGACACCCATGAATTTGCCCGGGTTCAAAAAACTGTTAAATTGAGACTGAAAAATCATGTCCAAAAAATGAAGCTCGAAACGAAAACGAGAGATTGACTTAACGTAATCATTTGGGGTTTGGATTACACTTCAAGGATGAATCTCCCGCGAATTTTACCCCGAACTTTTGAATACATCACCAAAAATTTGAGCGCCATTGGCATGGAAGGCTATAGCAAAGTTGAGTTTAATACTTTTCCCAATCTTGGTAAATTAATTTAATTAAGTAATTATTATTATTATCGTTATTATAAAATGAGATTAGACAAGACAGGAAAATTAATTACTTTAAAGTTACAGTTCCCGCCTTAAGTGGTCGCACAATAGCAGAAGTGGAACAAGGAAATAAGGCACAATTTTTTGACCGATTCAAAGATTGGGCCATTTGGAAAGATTTTGAAAAAGAAGGCTTCGCTTCTTCCTACACAGAGGACGCTGCTGGTCAGGGAGTTTTCACTTATCAACGAGAAGGATTCCCAGCACCCCCGTTGATTTTTATGGGCGCTCTCTAATGCGCCAATTAGAATTAGAAGTTGGGCATGAAAAACCCCTCAATTATTTTGTGTGCTACGCCTACTGCACCGCTGTCAATTGTTTGGTGGATTACATGCGAAAAGTGGCGCGAAGAACGGAACAATTAAATTCCCATCAAAATTTTTTGGCCAATCCCATCCCGTATTTTCAACTCACGTGGGCTTCCGGTCTCTTCCACGACTACTTTTTCATAAGTCAAATAGCCGATGACGACATTTTTGAAATGATTCGTTGGTTTCGAGAAGAAACTGCCAATAAAATGAATGACACCATTTTTATTTTTATGAGCGACCACGGCGATCGATTTGGCAGCATGCGACAATCTGCGCAAGGACGAATTGAAGAACGGATGCCCTATGTTTATTTCATATTTCCCCCGTGGTTTCGCGCCAAGTACGCGCGAGCAATTTCAAATTTAGTAAACAACTCGAAACAATTGACCAGCCATTTTGACTTTTATCAAACTCTCAAGGACTTTGCCAATTTGGAGCGACTCGAAGACGCGCAAGTGGAATAGAGGGAGGAGCAATTGAGGGAGGAGTTGAGGAGGGGGGACTACCCCCGGGGGATCAGTTTAATGTTGCCCATCCCCAAAAATCGGACTTGCGCACAAGCAGGAGTGCCCAACGAATACTGTGTTTGTTTTCAATCCATTGCATTAGACATAAGTGGGAGGAGAGCCAAGGAAATCTTGGGAGCTGCTCAAGTGAGTGTGGGTCATATAAACAAACTTTTTAAAAAAGAAAAAGTGGCGCATCTTTGCCATCTTGTGAAACTACACAACGTCACTGAAGCCCAAGAAATATTAATTGACTATGAGACCAAAATTAGAAAAACGGTCACAATCAGGGTCTCATTTTACACTCAACCTGGATTGGCTCACTTTGAGGGTCAATTTAATAGGGGAATACCCAATGGGGGGGGGGGGGGTGGAATGTGGATGGAAGTGTGGAACCCACGGGTAGTTATGGGAATCGAAGTGAATGTGTGGGTGCCAATCGACTCGTCAAATCTTTGTGTACCTGTAAAACTAAAAACCCACGGGCACGCGCAAGTGGCAAGAGCAAGGGATAGTCCTTATAAGCCAAGTGACCGTGACAGAGTCACGTGGTAAATTGTGCCAAAATGAACCACAAAAATAGTTCAAAACTCCCACCAAGTGAGTGATAGCAACGTTTAATTGAAAGAAATATTAATTGACTTATTTAATTATTTATTTTTATTTGAAAGGCTATTGACCCCGATATCAGTAACTGCCACTTGGCTTGGTCAGCGTATGTGCCATGTCGCGCTGAAATTTTTTAAAATATTTATGAACTATGCCAACTTCAAATAAGGAACAATTGATAGCTCATTCAATTTATTATCATTAAAATGAACAGTATTTTAAAAAACCAGCAAAAATTAAGGACAAAATTTTTTCATTTCATCAACAGTAAGATTACTCGGTGTGCCCTCTTCTTCCTCCCACAGTGCCAGGATGACCTCCTCAACTAACAAATAATCATTGAGGCCAAATCCTTCTGTGCCCACTGCAAACTATTTTAAAAATTCCCATTAAATTAAAATCAAATAAATTAATAATTAAAAATTAATTATTAATTTTCATATTTACCCCATAAGCATTAGAAAAGGCAGGACTAACTTCCACAATTAATTCCTCCCATTTAAATCCAGAAGTAAATTGGATTGGTTCGTAGGGCCAATCCAAATTAAAATTTGGGTAGACAAAAACTCTTTCTGTCCCATTGGGCGCTTCCAAGTGGGTGTAATATTTGAGGTACATGTACATCGTGTCGTCCCCAGTGGCCCACCCCTCCCATCGGTCCTTTCGAAGGTACTGCACACTTCTAGCTGACCCTTTGTAGTAAAATGTCCCATTGGTCTTCAGCTCTTGCAACGTCTCTGGGAGGTCAGCGGTGCTATTGGCCCACAAGATTTTGGCGTCTATTCCATACCATTCTCTGTCGTGCAAATCTTGCATATTTTTTAAACACAAAACTTGTACACTTTCTACTTTAATTGTAGTTAAATAAATTACCAATATTAGACTAATTAATTTTAATTCCATTTTTGAAATTTAATTTAGTTACTTTACAACCAAATGTTATAAATTTACTAATGATTCGTCTCGTAATTGTAATTAAAGTGTCGTTTTAAATATTAAATTGACTAGTCACTTTAATTTTTAATCTCGTTCCCATTCAATTTATCAACTTTTAATAATGTGAATTTAATTGCACGTGCCATTGTATTTTTTATCAGTTAAATTGTCCATTTAATTGTCAATTTAAAATATTTGAGATAAATAAATAACTCAATAAATAAATTTGTAATTTAATTGTACAATTATTAATTAATAATTATTTTTTAATATTTGATAATTTAATAAAAGATTTCCACATTTTAATTGATAAATTAATTTTATGAAATTCAATCAAGACACAAAAATAATTAGAAAAAAATTAAGAACTTGGGATAAGGAATTCAACGAGGGGGTCACTGATCTCATGAACTTTGACATCAACTCCAATGACATGACTCTGCCGGGGGGTTTGACCCACCCGGTAGAAATTGATGAACCAAACATCCCGGGAATTTTGATTAATCTGTAATTTAAACAAATAAGCCCGATCCCCACCAGGTAAGTTGGCTGTTCTCACAGTGAACACGTCCATTTGACGGATGACATCACGTGAATATTTTGATCTCAGCGGCGCTATTTTTTGAGCAATTTCCCTCACAAAGTCCCGTACAATGGAAACATCTTCCTCCCCGGCTTGTCTCTCTGGACCAAATCCCGTTGTAAAATCGGGTTGACGGGGTGGTATTGGCGATGGTGAGGCAGTTGAAATGGGGGCAGGGCCAGGGGTTTGTTGGGCGGTAGTTATCTATTTAAATTTAATTTTAATAGTAAATTATAATTAAAATAATTAGTTTTTAAATAAACTTACAGCCCCTACTACTACCAGCTCCAACAAAAAGATTAAGAAATTCATTTTTTCAAAGATTTGGACCTCTTGACACTTTAAGGGACCGTTAGGAAATGAACGTGAACAAAGGGAGGAAATTTGGAAAGGGAATGTAGGTCAAGTTCAAGGCTATTTAAGGGTCCAAAGAATATTGAGTCTTGTTTTTTATCTCCATAAAAAAGGCTCAAAGGGTCTATCCCTTTTCCGTTATGGAAGATAACGGTAAATGAGCTTTTCAATTTGAGACTCATGAGGACGAGTCACGTGACAGAAATTTCCTTTTTATATGAACAATAATTAGGTATTTTATTTATAATTATTGTAGTTTAATTAATTTTAATTGTTTTTAAAAAAATTAAATAAAAAATTATTTACAATCACATGACTTGTACATACTATCAAGTTGATAGTATCAACTCTTTACTTATCATGAGGATGTCAAAAAATAAAGGTCAAGGGTCACTCTTAGACAATCTTTGAGGCGTTGACTGCGTCCATATAAAATAATAAAAATTTCCTTGTATGAAGAATAATTTCATGTCCATCCATGCAAAAATTCAAATCTGATGAGCATTTAGACAATTTAGAGGAAATTAAAAATTAAAATTAATTTTTAACCTTTGTATTTTATTGTATAAAATAATGTCTTTTAAAATTATTTCACAACAACAAATTATTCCTAAACTTTGTACAAATAAATTTAATTTTTGTGCAATTAATTTTTTGCCAATTTTAGTCGTCTTGAATTAAATTGTGAAAAATTGTGGACAATGAGGACCCTCAAACTATTTGCTAGTTTTACTCTCTTTCTTTTGTCTATTTTAGGTTACAAATAATTTAATTTACAATAATTTTCTGTTTAAAACCTTTCCCCAAAAAAATTTTAATTAAAATTTTTTTAGAGAAAGTTTAAAAACTGTAAAGTTTAAACTTTATAATTTGAATTTAACCGCCTCTTTTGTCACAGACAACACAGAAGGGTCATTGACCAGTGGCAATGAAGTGACCAAATTGAGTCCCCAGTGTCAGTCCGCCATCAATTCAATGAATAATTATTTTGTGGCGGCTGACGACATTCTTGACCTTCGAAAAGTCATTTATTTTTTACTCTACACAAGGTTCAGTGACCCCTACAAAATAACATTAATTCATTTTAAATTGTTCCGCAATAAATCACCTGACTGTTTCCCTTGTAGTGACCATCCAACCCCCATCAGGATAAACTTGACGGACATGGGTCAACTCCTGAACGAGTCACATGGTCTAATTAAAAATGCCCCCACCAAAATAATTTGTCATGGACTCAAAAGTAATGCCTTGCAAGGTCCTGGAGGTCATCTTCAACCCAGTGAGTATAAAATTAAAGTGACCCCGACAAAATTTAAATTTTAAATTTTTTACAGAGTACATGGAAAAGAGTAAAGAGAGCGGGGAAAAAATAAACGTAATTTTGACCGACTGGTCTAAACTGGCAGCCGGGTCAGGATACCCGACAACAATGTATGAAGATTGGATGTCCCGGATTAACCCCAAAGGGTACTACAGAATACCCCTTCTGTACACCATGCTTGTGGGTCAAATTCATTTTACTTTAATTCAAATTGCGGTCACGTGTGGCAGAGTCCCCCTCCAAAAAATTCATTTAATTGGCCACTCCCTTGGCGCGCATTTACAAGGCTATGCCGCTAGCTTTGTTCAGGATGCCAAAATGGGGAATGTGTCCCGAATTACTGGTATGATAAATATTAAATTGATTAATTTCAAATAAGTTATGACAGTTAAATTTTTTGTTTAAAGCCCTTGACCCTGCTGGACCCTGTTTTGGTGATTCGAATCCATTGTACATTTGTTCCTACGAGGGCGGGGTTTTAGAGTACGTCCCAGTGGGGCCACAATTTGCGGATTTTGTTGACGTCATTCATACCAATGGTGGATATTTAGGCATGAAGGCACCCTTGGGTCATGTGGACTTTTATCCTAATGGCGGGAGTTGTCAAACAGTAACAATAATTTAAAATAATTAATTGGAATTAAACTAGTCAATTAATTTTCTATTAAATTTAAAGTTGGCTTATTTTTTGTATAGGGATGTTTCAGTTGGTGGAAACGATGTGGGGTGGTGACGTCACGTAACTAGTGAATTTATTTTTAAAATTAATTGCACAATTAAATTAAAGTCTACAAACTAATTACAGGTGTCTGTTCTCATGGACGGTCCTACGAATTATTGGCGGACTCAATAATTAATCCCCGTCAAGATTTCCTTGCTCGTCAATGTTCTTCTTTGGAAGACGCCCTCAAGGAAAATTGTGAGTCCAAGAATAAGTCGGCAGTGGCCTACATGGGAGAATATTGTGATCGAAGGTAAATTAATAGGCTATCAATTTTGACTGCGGATATGAAAACAGAGATCGCGGATATTTTAATGCAATTTACAAATAAATTATAACCACCGCGGATAAATTATAACTACCGCGGATAAATTAGGGTCGATGTTGGCTATTCGAGACAGATTTTGCAAAGTTGAACTTTGATGTTAATTATATCTGAAACTAATTGAGCTAGAATGAATGATCAGCGACAAAGTTGTTGTACAACTCATACTTAATCACTCTGCAAAGTTTCAGATCATTCCAATTGATGATCTAATTGTAATTAACAACTTAAATAACTTTGTTGCTTGTCTTGAATGACCATATGAATTGCCATTTCAAGACAAGTGTTTAGGAATTCAAGACAAAATTAATTAAAGGTCAGAATAATTTTTTTTCAACTGGGTCTTTTTAGAAACTTATTCTCTGGTCCTTCATTGATCTTGTATCAAGTTTTAAGTCAGTTCTGACAAGTGGGTCACGAGCACTGAGGTTAAATAGACGACAAGTCAAAAAAGAAAAAAAAAGTTGGACTTGCATGGAGAAAAAAAAACTCGAGCGCGCCAAGAGGATTTTTTTGAAAATCTTAGAAATTTCCCATTCGTTTTGTCTTGTCTTGAATTGCCTGACAGTCTAAACTCGTATTGTCATTAAAGACAAGTTTAATTAATCCTGTAGGCTTAATTTTTTATGTTTGTGGGCAACACCATTAGATTCCTCGTCTCATTCTCTTCTGTGTAATAGTGAGGTGAGGAAAGTGAAAAAAAGTGGAGTTTTGAGTGAATGAGAGGAATTTGAAGTTGAGGGGTTGGAATTGATTTTGCATTTTTTTGACTTGTTGTCTATTTGATCTCAGTGCTAGTGACCTGTGAGTCAGAATTGGCTCAAAACTTGACACAATATCAATGAAGGACCACAGAACATGATTCTAAAAAGACCCGGTGAAAAGATTCATTGTGACCTTTTAAATGACCTCGTCTCGAATCACTGCTTGTCTTCCAAAGCCATCATCGACCCTATATTTATACAGATTCATGAAATGGTTTTAAGTACAAAAAAGTTTTACATAAATTTCGTTACCTATATAATCAATAATTATTTATTTATAAGTTGTGCAAATCATAATGAGGTTCATATTAATCATAAAAGCAAATCATAATAAAGTTCCTTTAGACTCTTCCTGTTTAAATACTGTTAAAACTAAGTTGAAAGTAGAATAGGAAAGGTCAAAATTACGATATTGTAATTATTATTAGTAATAATAATTTATTAATAACAATAATTTTAGCATGCTATTTTAATAGTTAAACTCCCAGTGAACACACTACGTAATTTTGACCTCTCGTATTCTACTTTTAACAGTATTTAAACATAGGAAGAGTTAATAGGAATTTTGAAGTAAAAACCTCAATTCAATATTAAATTTAATTATTACAGGAATTGATAGATAACCTCATTATGATTTGCACAACTTATAATTAAATAATTATTGATTATATAGGTAACGAAATTTATGTAAAACTTTTTTGTACTTAAAACCATTTCATGAATCTGTATAAATAGAATTTATTCGCGGTAGTTGTAATTTATCGGCGGTAGTTATAATTTATCCGCGGTGGTTGCATTTTATCCGCGGTACCTTTTATTTATCCATAATTTGCGATTTAAAAACTGCTGTACAATTATCCGCGGTCCCTTATTTTTTATCCTCCAATTTATATTTTTCCCAATTAATATTCTAATTTAATTTAAAAATAATTTTAATTACATGAAAATAAACTATTTAATTTACAGCTCAAGAGGAATATTTTATTTAAAAACCCGGGAAAATTGCCCTTACAGTTTTATCACTGCCCAACGATTGAAAGGAGAGGGAGGGGAAGGAAAGGAAAAGGATACGAAAAAATGGTACCATTTCTGGGGTTAAAAAAGGTTCAAAATTAAGCTTTACATTTAATTTCATTCAAATTCCGTCCATTGACAATTAATTTAATTTATTATCAAATTCCATAAAATATTATTTAAAAAAAATTTTAAATAAGGGATGAACTGGGCCACTGGGCATATAAATTATATTTAAAGATATTTGACCCAAATTATTTGTCCAAAAAATTATTTTAATAACTGAGACTCCACCTAAACTATAATGTAGATTGAAAAAACAAATGCATGATTTTAATGGTGGTTGCATGCAAATAATTGAGGTTTAATTTTTCATTGATTTGTATTTAAAATTGTAATTTCTTCAGTTTAACTGTCTTCCCTTCAATTTAGAATCTAATTTATTCCATCAATTTGACTGCCTCTACAAACCAAAAAGAGTTGACATTGTCAATGTGATTGACTGGGCATAAATTAATTTGTCATGATAATCACAAAAAAATGACCTCAATCTCAATTTAATCCTTTTTTGACCGTCCAGCTAATCTCAGTCCCTACTTTTTGCAATTTAATCACTTAAGAAAATGGACAGTAATTGTAAACTACAAATTAAAAATAATTAAGGTCAAATTAAATTGGATGATGCATGGTCAATGGGTCATGGGTGGAGCTTTTATTTTTAAAAAAACGTCTAAATTTGACTTAACCCACTTGCCATCATTTTGTACTTCTCAGGTTCACTTGGGAAAGACAAAAAGGGAAATTTTGTGTCTTACTTTCGTTAGTTTTTGAAAATATTTCAAAAAATGATTCAAAATTTTAAACTCTTATTTTTCATAATATTTCTCTCCCTCCCTCCCAAAATACTCTCACTTTCTCTGCAAACTTTAAAATATCCCGCCGTGACAAACTTCATAGAAAACCTCGTGACGCGGCAATTATCGACATACTCATTTCTCTTTATTTGTTCCACCGATTCAAAAGTCCCGCTTGATTTTGCCCAACTCTACGACAGCCAATTAAAACAGAAGAAATATCAAGGACAACCCCTTCCCGTAAGAATTCTCCAATTGGAAGAATACGTCGAACCCCCCAAGCGTGTTTATGGTAACGTGAGCATTTCAACCACATCAAAAATCCCTTCAGAGAGTCATAAATGGAAACAATTAATCAAAAAATTTATTAATTTTAATTCCGTAATTGTCTCCACTTTAGTTGACCTTGGAGAGGCGGGAATTTTCGATCGAACAACTTTTCGAGATATTGTCAATCCCAGATTTTATCCTCTGGGTAAGAAAGATGAAGATCTCTTCATTTTCTTTAATTCTCCTAGAGGGCCTGCGCCTGGAATGTCTGCAGAGTCAAAAAAGAACGAAAAAATGGGCTGGAAAATTAATTTTGAAATAATGAAAAATAATATTCTTTCGGTTCAACTCTCCCATTCGATTCTGTTAACTAATGAAATTAATTCGATTATTATTGTAACTCGAATTTGCCTCCTCTGTGACCCCGTGGCTGAACCGTATCTTCTTTATAATGAATGCCTCAATTTGGACAAATCAAGATCACGTGATCAAATTCAATCTCGAAATCCAAATTGCCCGCGAGATTTTCTAATGTGGCAATTTTTATCAGAATTTCTGCCCAAAAGAATCCCTAGAAGTTTTAGGGGTCAACTGTTGAGAGTCACAGTGTCGACAGGTGTGCCTTCTAGGATTGGATTGGAAAAAATAGTGGAGGGGGGAGTTACAAAATATAAATTACAGAGGGGGTTGTATACTTATATTTTGAAGGAATTACAAATTAAATTAAATTTCACTACGCGCGCTTTCCCAAGTTGGGCTGGTGGAGGGACGGGGAATTATGTCAAGAAATTTGGGAATTGGACTGGTGTTGTTGGCGACCTCTATGAAAGTAAGATTTTTGCGCGCCGCAATTTAAATTAAATATTAATTAAATTATTAAACTAATTTTTGATTAGGTCGTGCTGAAATTGGAGCAATTACAGGAGGTAAAATTTTAAATAAAAACAATTCTGAAGTTTTTAAAAATGACGGTCATTTTAAATAGACACATGGCTGCGCCATCAAGTGACAGAGCACGCAGTAGCAGAAATGTTGTACCTCAATTTCGTCACGAAGGAGCCAGTTCGGCTGTACACTTGGGACACTATTTTTTGGCCCTTCTCCCCCACCGTCTGGATCGCCTGCATCGGCGTGTCATTGTTGGGTTCAATTGGTCTAACATTTTTAAAAAAACCCGCGGATGTTTGGCAAACGTGCAAAATATATGTGAACACATTGGCTTACTTTATTTCTTCATTTATGGAAAAACCCAACAAGATTCAGGTGACCAATAAAAAGGCATTTCGGGTCAAACTATTTTTGTCCAGTTGGTCCCTTCTCGGTCTCGTGACCGCCACAGGGTACAGAGGAAAGCTCGTTGGTAATTTAGCTTTCCCGCGGTTTTACTACCCACCAAAAGACTTTGAAGAATTGTCTGCCTCAAATTACAATGTGACTCTACATCACTACGGGGGCGTGGGCTGGGACGTGATTCGCTACTCGACTCACCCGCCAATGCAAAGGATTGCGGCGCGATTAAATTTGGAACCGGATGCCATAAAATGTTTTATGGGAACGAGACAACCTAAAAATGGTTGTGTGGATTGGGCGGGGATTGTGGCTTATTCAATCTGGACAAATTATTCAGATCGATTTGGTCGCTCTGATTTAGTTGTGGCACCCACCCGCGGTTATTTTTTGCCTAGTGGGCTCTCATTTTTGAAAAGGTCTCCTTACTTGTTGACATTTCAGTGGGCAATTGGCAAGTTTGTGGATATGGGATTACCTGATAGGTGGGTGGCGGTGGATTATTATAATTCAAAAATGAAGGGAAATGGGCGGGATGGGGAGCATGCGGGTCGGTTTGTGATTGACGATGGAGTCAACAAAAATATGTTGAGGTTGCGAAATTACACGGGGGCATTTGTCGTCATTTTTGCTGGCGTCGTCTTGGGATTGACCTCTTTTTTTATTGAGGTCATCCTTTATTTCTTTCATATTTATATGAAACAAAAATCAAAAGGGATTTCTCCTACAAAACAATTTTTTCAAAATTGTTGGGGAAAGGTCATTAATCTCTACAGGAATTTTTTGAACTGGCGCACTCTCCCAGCGTATCCGAAACATATGTGGTAGTGGTAGATGGTGCATTTAATTATTTAGGTAATAAATAACTAGTAAAATAAATGATCAAAAAGTCGAAGAATTAATAATTAAATGGCGAGAATGAAGTTGGCGGTCAGCGTCCCGGTCGCTGGAGGGTGTGAAGTCGGCGGCCAAGATTTTTTCTAAGGTCCTCCGTACAAAAATATTTCTAAGATCTGTTCCTTTCCAACGTCTTAGAAATCATTTTAAATATATAAATCATTAAATTTTAAATACACTTGACTTAATTGACATAAGTTCATTTTAAAACCAAAGCAGTTAAATATGCGAGATTTTGTGACGACTGTCCAAAGCGAGGATCTTTGCTTTCGATGAGAACAATATTTTTGGAGTGTTTTCTTGTTTCATTTATCCAAATCTATTTAAATAGACAATAATTGTCTACAAGTTTTCATTCATCTCGATTAAATGTGGACAAAATCATAAATGTATTTTTAATCAATGCAGTACCTTCACGGCCGTCCTCTAAATATAAAAAAATGACTTGTTTTTGTTCAATTTTATGGCTGAAATATTAGCATGGTTTGAATTTTAATCATATTTACTATGAGTCTATATATAAAATTGTAAACTTTCCATAGCTGTTTAGGGTCAACCTATATCAGCTATCATTTGGGATTTTTTTGTAATTTTTTGAGGGAAATAAAGTGGACCAATGGATGGACACAAAAGAAGACAGTCTGCCAATGTCCACAATTTCGTTTTACGTTTTTTAAAATGACAAACAGCGTCAAACTTTGAAATGCAGTTTCAATCTTCTTCTAAGATTTGAAAATAAAAAAGTATTGAAAATACAAAGTTTCAAACTTCTAAGACTTTAGATAAAATAAAATAAATTATAAAATAAAGTTTTAACAAATTTTGTGTCACTCGGCAGAATACTGACCTCGGAAATACTCGGGAGGATACCAACTAAAATGTAACATTTATGAACCCTCCCTTGGAGTTATAGTGACACAAATAATCTCTAAGACATTTGAAGGGAACAAAATCTTAGAAATGTTTTTGTACGGGGAACCTTAGAAAAAATCTTGGCCGCCGACTTCACACCCTCCAGCGACCGGGACGCTGGCCGCCAACTTCATTCTCCCATTAAATGGTGTGTCGTGTGATTTGAATAAAATAAAAACGTTTTAGTAATCAAATTGTAGTACTAAATTGGTTCATCATTTTACCACTGTACTTGTTACATTTATTTAATAGTATGAATTACATTTAACTAATAATTAAGTAATTAAGATTTATTTCACAACAAATTCTACAATGGGATTTTCCACCACAACATTTAATTCCATCCAATTTTTTTTATTTGAAAGCGAGAAGAAGACTCACAATTTGTCTCGTAACGAAATCGATAAAATTAAGGGTCGAAACTCGTTCGAGAATATGAAATTGACCCACTTTGATCCCAACATTCTCCATCGATTCGACCCTCCGCTTCATCAACTTCCGGTTCTTTGTAAAGCGCAGACGCTGACTGGCCATCAAAATTCCCGCCTTGAACTCTGCCATCTTCATTGGCAACAAAAATGCCTTGTCGTAGGTCACGATAAAAATGAGGACACAATAAATTCCAACTCCAGTAAAAATAACTACAAGAAGGCCATGACCGGAAGTGGTGAGGACTTTTATCCCAAAAAAGAGGCCCGTCGTGGAGGTCACAATGAGAAATTGTTTGTAAGTGAAAACAATGGCGGAGTAGACCAGATTAAAAAATTTCAACAAAAGCTCCAACTCCCGCCCATCCAAAAATTCCCTTGCAATGTCCCCCACTGGAAATTCTTTCGATCTACAAAAAGTTCAAAAATTAATTAATTTTGAACCGAGGTCATTCCCAAAATAATGACGATCTTACTTGAGTGCTTCAATGCGGCTATCTAAATAATTACTACAATGATCCACAAAAGCCAGTATGACAAAGAGACCGTAGAAGTTCATGGTGAGAGACAAATACACGTTTAGTGATTCATAAACGATTAAAAAAATCAAAATCCCGCCATTTTCATCCCGCCACGTGGAAGGCAAGGCCGAGTAGATGAATTGTAGTGAAATCGGGTCATACCAATAAAGGAAGGGAAGGGCAGGGGTCAGGCCAAAAAATAGAGAGATTGGGAGATAAATCAGAACTAATTCTTGCAGAGACAATGATTTGTCGCCAACTTCTGGAATGAGAACAATCAGTGTAGACAAAATCATACCAAAATATTGAATTTGGCGCTCACTTTCAGTTGTAAATTGAAGGGAGTTGAAGATGGCTTGGTTGACATCCGGGTGAATTATGAAGAGAACCACAGCCCACAATATCATGACAATGGAGAAACATGAGATGACAATGTGAGTGGCCAAATGATGAAATTTGACATATTCACCCAACACCAGGGCCTGGAAAAGACGGCCATTGGTCCACAGCGTGCAGCCAATAAAATTACCCAACCACCCATAAAACACCCAGCGACGCCATCCACTGAGAATGATCTGAATTTTACCAGTGGACACTTGAAATTGAGCGGGATAAATTCCGAGCGAGGAGAGAATGGAGAAGGTGAAATAATTCAAAATTAAATCTTTTTTACGAATCATTTTTTTCTCACTTTAATCTACTTTTGACCACTCTTCCCAAGTCTGCCCTTTTTAGTTGAAATATTTCTACAAAAAAGATTTGTGTCAGGACACAAGGCCGAAAGACATAAAGCCGACTGGTGAAAAGGCCGAAGGGACAAAAGGTCGAAATTTTTTTAATTTTGTTTGAAACGATACAGCAAATTAATATTATTGATTGAAGTTAGTGGGAGATTGTTTGAGGAAGGTTAGGTCAAATTCGTTAAACTATAGCTATTGGCGTAGTACCCCCAAATGACTCCATTAGACAGAAATGGCCTCCTACAAGAGCACTTACATTGGTCAAAAAAAAATTTCTTGAGGGTAAGTCTTCAAACATTGTTTATAAACGTAGCCAAAGGTGCATGCGAGGCATTTTAATATCCAAAAATTCATTACAAACCTAAAATGAGTTGAGGAAATTAAATTAATTTGTTGTAACAACACAACTATCCCTTCAAACGCGGGAAATCCGAGTGGAACTGAGGACTGGCCACTGAAAAATAGTACCTTGGGTGAGAAAATCCTGCCATGCCCAAAATGAAAAGAATAGTCTCCCATCACCAATTACAGTGGCATTACAGCTTGTCCAAACATTTTTTTGACAATTTTGACTATCCTCAAACAAGATTTCAGTCAATTTCGTCTTCAAATATGAGGACTACCCATTACCTAATTATTTATTCACGTCATTTTATTTTAACTATAAATAGGTACTTGAATTCCTCATTACACAAGAGAAAAATTTCATGTTTGAGACAGGCTCAGCCTGGATACTCCAGTTGCTCCACTCTACAAGCAGCCCGTGTTTCACTCCCTAGTCAGAGTCCATAATAATTGTGGGTCTAGACTCCATAATTATTAGTTATGTAGGGGAGAGGCGGGTAATCATGTACCACTTTTATTTTTGACCCTCAAGGTGAGGGGGTGGTTGTTGGCCAAAAGTATGATATATACATCGAAAGTTCAGGCAATTGTGTTCATTTTGTACCTTGGTTTTGTTGTGATGAAATGGACTATAATAACTTCAATTGTAATTTGAAAAACAGTCATTTTTGAGCCTATGTCGGGTAATTATGTAGGACCTCGTGAGGTGAAGATGTACCATGAGAGAATCATGATTTGAAATGGTCATGATTCTTTCTTAACATATCTTAGCGATAAAAAGGACAGAGAACATTATATTTAAGCCTTCACAACTGTCTTTTGATGTGTAAATACCATTTTGTGTGATTATTCTCATGCTAGCTGTGCTCGGACAGAGCCAATAATCATCCGGATTAATTTTATTCACACAAAGGGCAAAATATTGTACAAATTATAATTATTTGTTCTTTCCAATGTCCGATTAAGCTCCTAAAAAATCCTCACTTGATTTCTATGGGGGAAATTAACATTTTAACTCATATTTAATCGTGGTACATCTTTACCCGACATACACCTCATTCCGACGACTTTTTGAAAGTTATATTTTCTGAGGTCAGGGGTCATCTCTTGAAATAAATGAAGGAACGGTCTAGTGCAGAATTAAGTGGGGATTAATTTAATGTAAGACACAATATTTTCCACCACCGAGTTGTCTCACAAATTGACTTTTCCCAGAGGAAAAAAAATCGCGTTTTACTATCTTTTAGCCTCTTTACAACAACAAAATTTTGAATTGATTTTGAAGACATATTGGATGCTCCATTTTAAAATGGAATTATGACAGGTGTGTACAGAATTTCAAGGGCTACAAGAATGCAATGCATTTCATTGTCCTATCTTGTATCCTATACGCGCTATAATTCATCTCCCGAACCTTTGAAAATTTTTTTGGTACATGATTACCCGCCTTTCCCCTATCTTTCTCCTCCATTTTATTTTTGACGGAGATGTCTCAAATAAACAGTAAGTGAAGGTTCCTCTCCTCACATATTAAAATTCTTTTCCAACTAAAATCCAACCAGAGCCCCAGAGGGACAGCACATCATTTCATAGTGGTTCATAAAAATACATACAAAATTCATTTTACAGTAGTCATTATCATACGTAGTACATTTTAAAAAATGCAAAATAGTAAACCAAAATTCCACCAGTAAACTTTGGGGTCAAGAAATTGGTGTTGGTTCGGTGAAATCTTTGATCCTTGGAAGATTTTGCCCCCACGGCTTGACCTAGAAGAATTCAGAATTTACCCCCGTCCGGCCAAAACGTTTTAGCCCGGGCGTTTATTCGATTAAATCACTTGAGATATTAAGTCACAGAATGACCATCAATTTTGTACACGTAAGCCAAAATTGACTTGTTGTAAATGAACTGAGACCAAAAATTCAATTTTTGACCCTCTTGAGTCTCATTGGAGACCCTGATTGTTTTAAAAATTTTAATAAGACTGAATTTGGATGAATTTTGTGATTCCATTTGTATGAAAAATATTAGCCAGGAAGTCTAGAGAGAAATAAAATTAGTCTAGTCTGTAATCTCAGGGAAAAACGGTTTTTGGATAATGAAATTAAATATAATAATCAGTGTGAGTGTGTATTTAATTATGAGATTAAAATGGAGTCACATTATGATATCAATTAAGGCACATAATTTGCCCAACCTGATTACCTCATCAAAAACTTGTTTTCTTAATTGAGAATATTTAAATTTCATATCTAGACTCGAGAAAAAATATTTTTTAATTGTAATTTTATTGTTTTGAACCACGACTATTCTCAAAATGTTATTTTTAAAAATTGAATAATTGCATGACATAATGAATAACCCCTTAAGTCACAATGAATTGATACAATTGTCTCGAAAAAAAGTGGTAACTCCCCTTAATGTTTAAAAAATCAATACTTACATGTGCATTAAACTAAGGGAGTCAAAGATAACAAATGATCCACTCTCGTTTAAACTCAAAAATAAATATTAAATGTGACCTCACACCTCCCATCATTTTTTACAAGAGAGGCCAACCTATTTTCCATTGGTTGAGTACAGAACTTCTATACATGAAATAATCAAGAAATATTGTGGGAAGGCGGGTGTATAGATATTAAAATGAGTAGACCATTTTTACAATCGTCTCCCTTACTTGACACTAAAATAGTTTTTTTATTTGAAAGTGAGAAGGAGATTCACGACTTGTTTTGTCACGAAATCAACAAAATTCGGTGTCGAAATTCGTTCGAGGGTATGAAAACTCCCCACTTTGATCCCCACATTCTCTATCGATTCGACCCTTCGTCTCACCAACTCCCGATTTTGTCCCCATCGCATCCGTTGATTGTCAATCAAAATGAGCGCCTTGAATTTTTCCATCTTCATTGGCAAAGAAAATGCCTGGTCGTACAAAACAACAAAACAGAGGGCGCAATAAATTCCGACTCCATTGAAAACAATAGAAAGCAGTCCATGACCGGAAGTAGTGAGGACTTTTACTCCGAAAAAGAGGCCCGTCGTGGCCACAACAATGAGAAATTGTTTGTGAGTGAAAATAATGGCGGAGTAGACCAGATTAAAAAAAATTAACAAAAGCTCCAACTCCCGCCCATCCTCAAATTCTTTTCCATTGTTCCCCACTGGAATTTTCTTTGATCTGTAAAAATTTCAAAAGTTAATTATTTTGAACAGAGGTCATTCCCAAAATAATGGCGGTCTTACTTGAGTGCTTCGATGCGGCTATCCAAAAAATGACAACAATGATCCACAAAAGCCAAAATGACAAAAAGCCCGTAAAATATGATTGAGAGGGCAGTGAACAGGCTTAATGTTTCATACAAAATTAATAAAACCAGAATCCCGCCATTTTCATCCCGCCACATGGGAGGCAAAGCCGAGTAGATGAATTGAAGTGAAGTGGGGTCATACCAATAAAGGAAGGGAAGGGCAGGGGTCATGCCAAAGAATAGAGAGATTGGGAGATAAATGAGAAATAATTCTTGCAGAGAAAATGGCTTCTCACCACGTTCTAAAATATCAAAAAATAATTGAAACAATAATTGTTTCATTGTAGAATTATTGTACCAAAATTTTAAATTTACCGCCCACCTTCAGTACTAAATTGAAGGGAGTTGAAGATGGCTTCATTGACATCCGGGTGAATTATGAAGAGAACCACAGCCCAAAATACCATGGACGTGTAGAGACTTGAGAGGACAATGTGACAGGCCAAATGATGAAATTTGACATACTCTCCCACAACAAGGGCCTGGAAAAGACGGCCATTAGTCCACAGACTGTACCCAATCAAATTCATCAGCCACCCATAAAATACCCAGCGACGCCCTCCAGTTAGCATAATTTGAATTTTCCCAGTGGATACTTTAAATTCCGTGGGATAAATCCCAATAGTTGAAATAAAGCCGAAAGCTGAATAATTCAAAATTAAATTTTGTTTTCGAACCATTTTTCTCAACAATTTTTTTAAGTTATTGAAGGATACATTTGAGTTGAAAGATGCAGCTTTTATGATCAAAAAACTGAATATTTTGTATAGTTTTAGTATTCCCTCCATTTTGGATCTAGCCATTATTATTTGAGATAAAGTCTTGATTTTACTCACTGACAGTCACGGACAGTCTGCCTATCAATAAAATGGCGTGTGGCATCTGCTAGAAAGTAGAACCCTTTTATTTATTTAAAAAATAAATTGTTATAGACAAGAAGACACCCTTGTCTGGCTTTTAATCACAATTAAATAAAGACTTTGATTTGTTTTTTCAATTTTCAAAGGAAAAATAATTGACTGAAGATAAAAGGAACTCATGCCGCGTCAATTATTTTTTGTAGTTCCTAAACTCCACGTTTCAATGTCAAAGCCATTCCCCGGGGTTTTGAACAAGGTAGACATGTTAATTATAGTACGAATTTTAATCAAAACAATTTAGTAATATAACTTTGAATGTGACATGAAAATTGAAAACAATTATCTTTTTTTTAAATCAATTAAATGATTCCATTTGATGAAAATTTTGATTCAATTTATTTTCAAAAAATAAATACAAAACTGTGGAGATAAAATTAAAAAAATTAAGAAACATTAAAAACTAACTGTCATTTTCACAAAAGAAATAAGTTAACTTTAGTTACAACACGAAGTGGGAGTATATTTGACCAACATTTAATTATAATTTTTAAAATAATTAAAATTACTGCTACAATAATTATTTCATTTATTTTTCTATTTGAAAGTGAGAAGGAGACTCACGACTTGTTTTGTCACGAAATCAATAAAATTGAGAGTCGAAATTCGTTCGAGGCTATGAAAATTTCCCACTTTGACCCCAACGTCCTCTATCGATCCGATCCTTAACTTTATCAACTTCCTGTTCTCTTTCAAGGGCAGGCGCTGACTGGCCATTAAAATGCCCGCCTTGAACTCCTCCATCTTCATTGGCAACAAAAATGCCTTGTCGTAGGTCACGATAAAAATGAGGACACAATAAATTCCAACTCCAGTAAAAATAACTACAAGAAGGCCATGACCGGAAGTGGTGAGAATTTTGATGCCAAAAAATAAGCACGTGGTGCACATCACAATGAGCAGCTGTTTATGTGTAAAAATAATAAAAGAGTAGACCAAATTAAACAATTTTAGTAGCAGCTCCAACCTCCGTCCATTTTCAAATTCTCTTTCAATCTCTCCCACTGACCATTCCTTTGACCTGAAAAAATTCTCAAATTAATTTTAACTTCCAAAGGTCACTTTAAAAATGATGGCTTACTTAAGTAGACTGATGCGGCTGTCCAAATAATTACTAGAATTGTCCAAGAAAGCTAAAATGACTAGCAAACCATAAAAATTGGTTGAGAGAACAAAAAACAAGTTGAGTGTTTCATAAAAAATTAAAAAGATTAAAATCCCGCCATTTTCCTCCCGCCATGATAAAGGCAAGGCCGAGTAGATGAATTGAAGTGACGTGGGGTCATACCAGTAAAGAGAGGGGACGGTAGTTGACATGCAGACGAGAAGTGAGATTGAAAGATTAATTAGAAATAATTCTTGTACAGAATATACATTGAAACGACGTTCTACAATTAAAAAAGTAATCAACAAAAGTTTACCAAATTTTTAAATTTACCGCTCACCTTCAGTTGTAAATTGAAGGGAGTTGAAGATGGCTTGGTTGACTTCCGGGTGAATTATGAAGAGCACCACAGCCCAAAATATCATGGCTGTGTAATAACTAGAACACACAATGTGAGTTGAAAGATGCTGAAATTGAACGTACTCCCCCAAAACAAGAGCCTGAAAAAGACGCCCATCCACCCACAAAGTGTACCCAATTAAATTGATCAACCACCCATAAAACACCCACCGACGTCCTCCGGTGCGAAGAATTCGAATTTTGCCAGTGGAGAATTGAAATTCCGCGGGATAAATTCCGAGGGAGGAGAGAATAGAAATGGTCAAATAATTCAAGAGAAAATCTTGTTGACGAATCATGACCACAATTTTGATTTACTTTTACAATCAATTTATTTTAACCTTTCTCAGTCACCAATCAGGTAGACTATTTTTTTACAAATTCGAATACAAAAACAAAATTTAGTTGGTTTTGACACGAACCAAAGCACAATGCGTGACAAAATAAAAATGATGATTTTTGAATTGAAAAAGACCCACTCAAATAAATATACCTAAAGTATCCTCCTTATTGTTTTATACATTGAGCTTATACAAAAGAAGACGAGACAATAAGAAACCAAAATTATATTGCTTCTAATACTAATTAACTTTAATGTTTTAAAATGTGTCCGCTTTTAACATTTAATTCCCGAAAAAACAATTTAGTAAACCACTTACACGTAAAATAAAATCAGTAAAATGGCGGCAATGAGAAAGAATTGACTGATCAATAATTTTTTTCGTGACTGGATTTTGTAACAAAAAAACTGATTCTATTTAATTCCTCACAAAAAAGGAAGAAGGTAGTAATTAATATCAATTAAATTAACTACTTGTCACTCATAATGTTAACGAATTGTTTGTCTCAAAAAAAATTGAGTGATCTCTTTGACATTTAAATTTTTTGTGAGTAGTGAAATCAATTATTTTTACATTTTTACAAGTCATACGCGTATGTCACCATTTTTATTTACGAGAGGAACGATTTGACACAAAGCAAATGGACAATATGTAATTAATTTATAATTTTAATTTTAATCATTTAATAGCAAGATTACACTTCCCCACGTGGAATTTTTACAAATATTGTCCTCATAACAAGAAACCGTCGTCATCGATTGTTTTAGTATTCATGAAATTAGAGATTTTCCAATAACGTATTCGGGTAATTCCTGGGTTCAATCCCAAAATCAAAGAGAGTTGAGGAGAATTTTTAGGGAGTTTATTAAATCGAAAGTGGACTGATAACTGGACTCCAAATTATTTTTCATTACTAACTAGAATTATGCTGGTTAAAGGATAAATGATATTTATATTCTTTATTAAGCAAAAATTAAATATTTTGAAAATCTAGTCTACATTAAAATTAACTTGCTTTAACTGTTGATTAAAACAAGGGGCGAGTTCCATTATTCAAGTTACAATGTCCACAGAGAGGAGGAGTCTCTTATTTTCGTTACAATGTCCAACGTGCATATGAGCGTTCACCACCACCAGCTGCTCGCCGTTCGTAATCGCGCCCACCACCACCGGCTGCTCGTTCGATGTAATATCCGCGTCCACCTCCACCAGCTGCGCGTTCAACTTCATGATCGCTACGCCCACCAGCACCAGCTGCTCGAAAGCCGAAATATCGCCCACCTCCACCAGCTGCCCGCTCAACTTCATGATCGCTACTCCCACCACCACCAACTGCTCGATAGTATTTCCTTGCCGGTTCAACGGGTTCCAATGAAACGTCAGCCGATTTACATTGACCCAGTCCAACCACCACCGTCACCACAACCAACGCCAACATGCCCTACACCCCGAAAACAATAAAAATTGTATATTCCAACAATCAACAACAATTATTCTACTCAAAATTACCTTCATTTTAGCCGCCTTTCAAGTTTCAAACAAAAATTCTGCTTTCCGCTTTTTTTAAAATTATTTCAGTGAGAAATTCTCAAGCTGGAATGATTTTTCAAAAGTAGCTTCTAACCATTTTATACCAAAAAATTAATTTTTAAAATGATACATATTTATCATTAATTTACATTTTTAATTAGACTAATGGCTAATTAAATGAGTCCCTACAATCATCACAAAAAATGAGACATGATCTTAAAATAATTGTCAAAAGTTTTCATGTTAATTTTATATTAATAAGTTGCGCCTAATTGGTTTTCTTTGTTTTTTTTGATGGAGACATGTCAAAATATTTATATGTAATTCAAATTATCCTAAACGTGTTCCACTATAATTATCTTTATACAATTCAGAGTAATTAAATACTCATTTAATTTTAAAACGCTCACTAATTTTTAAAAAAAATCAATCAAGATGGAATGGCGCCTTAATTTAGGGAATTTCCCCACCTCAACATTTTGACAATTAAATTAAATTATCTTACACGGGAAGGTCAGGAGTCATTTCCATGCATTGAATTTTGAAAACTTTTAAAATTATTTTAGCTTGCTAATATCAATTAAATTAAGGACTTGTCACTCATAAACTTAACGACTGTCTCTGTCTCACAAAATCTGAATAGTTACTCCGACATTTAAAATTTTTCAGTTTTAGAAAGAATTTTTTAACTAAATATAATTAGTACAAGACAGTCAAAAAAACGCGCCACAAATTTTGACTTAAGGTAAGGTCACAACCAAAGCCACATGTTGTTGAGTCACAAAATTCATAAATTTTGGTGTCGAGTTTCCCTCCAAAGTATTGAACTCACCCACCCGAATTTTGACCCCTGTTATTGACATGACCTTTCTCCTAACATTTCTTTGAACCTCCTTATCATGCATAGCTAAACTCAAGACTTTCTCTTTAACCTCCTCCATTATATCCGGAATACTAAATCCATGATCATAAATTATGCCAAAAGCTAAAAGGACTTCTATTCCACAGAGGGCGTTGAACATTCCCAAGTAAAGAAGGTCGCTCGACTCAATTTGACGAATGGCGAAGAAGGTGAAAAAGACGCCCATTGACATGCAAAAACATTTAATTGTGAAAATTATGTAGGCGTGGTTTGCATTGAACAACTTGACCAGCAATTGAAGTGACCTCATCCTCCTCAGCGCCTCTACATCCACACTGCCCTCTGGTTGCCTATAAAGTGTAACCACAAGATTAAAACTGTATTAAATTCTTTCAAATTAAATTTAAAGTGTGACCTCTGACCTCAAATCGTCGAGAATAAAAAAGAATATGGCGTTACACTTCAACTCCAGCCCATCCTCAAATTCTTTTCCATTGTTCCCCACCACTAATTTCTTTGACCTGTAAAAATTTGAAAAGTAAATTATTTTGAAGAGAGGTCATTCCCAAAATAATGGCGACCTTACTTGAGTGCTTCTATGCGGCTGTCCAAAAAATGACAACAATGATCCACAAAAGCCAAAATGACAGGAATAATCTCTTTTTCCCGATAAAGTCTTTTTCACCCGATAGGAATGTATTTTTTCCTCGATAACCAAAATGTTTTTTTTACCCGATAGAAAGTCTCTTTTTCCCGATAAAATAAAATTCTGCTTTTTTGCTTCACATGTTGATGATAATTAAGAAAGTCACAAATATTTTTAATAATAGCGTCTGTTTGAATATTATAAACCTCATTATTTGTTAGTTAGCTTGTTTTAATTGGGAAATCGCATGGCCGTAGGGTCCACTAGAGGCTTAAATAAATTCTATAAATATCTCAGCCCCTAAAAAGGATCACGACCATGCCTTACAGATCCCTGCGGTGGTACCCATAATGTGACTTTAGACTTTAGACGATGTCAAAAACTACGAGAATCATCTCCGACGATGCTCCTGGCTTGATTTTGATGCATTTGTGGCTGCAATGACAAGTATTTGGAAGGTCACCTATGACCCAGACAACATGCCCTCAATTTCAAAAACATTATATTTGCAAGTGTAAGAGGGAACTGGACTGAAGCAGAACTGCCAGCCTCACTTTGGCCACCAAAATAATGGCCAAAACCAAGAGAGGACGCCCAAAATATTATTGGAGGTTTTGGTCAACTTACGGGATAATGGTTAATGTAATGTAAAAACAAGTTTTTGCTACTCAATTCTGTACAAATTTCCAAGCTTTTCATTTTAAAACAGGGAAATTTTCCACAAAAAAGCTCATTATTGGAGATGGATTAATTAATTCACTAAATGAAATTTTCATTCTAAATGAATCACATTATTTGGATGAATCTATCCTTCAGTATCAGCTTGCTAATTTAATTAAACATGTTGACAACCCTATCCGGGCATTATTGGCCCCCCTTATACACAATGTAAAATTATCGGGAAAACAAGACAGGTTATCGGGAAAAAGAGACTTTTTATCAGGAGAAAAAGACTTTTTGGTTATCGGGGAAAAAAGACAGCCTTAATAAAATAGCTTTAATAAAATATGTATGCGCACTTTTGTGTACAGTAAATGATTTTTACCTGAAATCATTCACGACAGACCAGCACTTTTTTAAACAGTCTTCCAACGTAATAGTTGTCTTCATTGAAATTCCCCTATTCCAGTATTTACTCAAGCCTTCACTCATTATTACCATCTGTACACAATTATACACAATGATTAAACTTGGGTGTGCAATAGGACAGTGTCCGCTGTCTATTAGACTACACAAATTGTGTACATCATTAATGATTGTTTACCTTTTTAATAATAATTGAGTCCATAAGTTTTATTTTCAGTAGATGTAGTTCAATTTTCTGTAGGTAAGCTTCATGGGCTGTAATATATACAAATTTAATTAGGATATTTACACAAACATTAGAATTTTTAATTAAGGTACTTTGAAGGACATTATAAAATTTTGAATAAAAATATGTTAGTGCAATAGTACATACTCTTAATTATTTGATCCAAATCGGCATCTTGTACACTGGACAAGGTAGAAACATTGTAATTATTTGAAAACACTTTGAGCATAAAAAATGCTCGTAGACTTGAACAAAAGTGAATGAGGGAAAATCTTAATAAGAAAACACGCTTTAATTGGACCCCCTCAATTGTTTTGCAATCTAAAATGAAAAAATTATAATAATTGTCTATCAATTACAACTTTTAATAACTTTCCATCTATATTAATGTCGAAAGTATATTCTTAAAAATTGCGTACCTTTCAAATGTAAATTGTTGAGAGTCCACAAACTTTTTCGAATTCTATGCAATTGTTTCGATACATTCAAGTAACCATTTATAGCTTCTGATGACAGAATCAAGTTGACTGGAAATTTCGGAGTAACAATAAATTTACAATTCATATCAGTCTTTGGGTCCAAATGAAACTGAATGTCGAAACAATCTCGGCCTTCTGGATAACAATCAATGAGGAGTTGCTGGTATAATGGATCTCTACTTGTAGAATCCTCATATGTCTAATTTTTTATGAAAAAAAAAATACGTCTTAAAAAATGAATGAACTAAATAATAGTTTTAAAAATGTGCAAAAGAACTTTGTGCATCTAGTACATAGTAAAATTGCTACACAAATATAGTAACTTAAGTTAGTTTGTTGACTTACAAAACGAGAGGAAGCAGAACTAGTGGCTAAACGGACTACACTCTGAGCAAAATCTTCACGGGCACCCAAAATAATCTCTCGGAAAATGGTCATACTTTCATCTACTTTATAGTCATGGAAAATTTTTCCCAATGAACGATGTCCTTTACTAACAACTGGATTGAGGAATCTTTGAATGACGGAACAGAGAGAATGTTTTATATCTCCATAAGGAATTGCTTTACATTTCAAAAAATTTTCAAACATCAAAATATCACCCAGATTATTTTCACTTGAGTAGATATTGTTGTTGAGCTTTGATTGACTCGTAGTTTCATTTCTGAGCAATGAATTGAAGGAATTAAGAACAAGGTTATTATGTAATGGAAGAAATTCAAAATATTTTTGATATTCTGGTTGAGTATTTTCTTCTCTCTTGCTATCTATATAATTATTGTCATGTTTTGTAGTGTGACGATTTATTGGCATTATTTTTCCAAGAAATTCTTGCACAATAAACTTTGACGATGGCAAATGTCCCAAGATGAGAGTAAAATCTTCATCCAATTGTTTCATCATTTCCAATGTCTTTAAAATGGACAACATCTTGGGTACTGTCTCTTCTAAGCATGATAACGGTAGAATATTGATCTCACTCAACTTTTCCTTGTACGGTTGAATAATTATTGAATTTATCCAGAAATTACTGTCATTAATATGTGCATCCCGATTTCTACAAAAAATAAAGAAATAAATCAACAATAAATCATTTTGAATGAAATGATGTTTATATTTATATCTTTTATGTGTTTCAAGAAAGAGTATCAGGATTATAAGATTTAAGAAAATACTTGCCGTGAAAATAAGGACGAATCATCACTCCATTCTAGAGTTTCTAGAGGTGAGAGAAATTCATCAAGATATGCATGTAAACAATCGGAAAAGAGGAATAAAATTAATCTCCAAATGTTTAGTCTGCTTTCAGTACTTAATGCCATTTCAAGGGTAGAAATTAATTTGATTGACATGAACCAATGATGAGATGGAGTGAACTGAACACTTGAATTCAAGTCGCCAACACTCTTTACAAAGATATTTTCTAGTGCTTGTAAAATTAGAACAGAATTTCGTAGATTTTTATCCAACTGTAATAGTGTTGTTGAGACATGATGGTGCAAAGAATATTTTGATCTACTCTCATCCAAACTCATTGAAGTTATCATCACAGATTTGATCATTTGTGAATCAATATTGTTGTTATTTTTGGAAATTAAGGATGAACTTTGGTGATAGGTATTTGATGTTTTGACATAAATGTAATTTTCTAGACAGCCAGCGTGTATAGAAATCTCTTTGAGAATTTGAGACAAACCATTACCAAATATTTGGAATATTTTTGGTACATTTTTAGTGTTTTCTCCGGTGGCTGTTGAGTTTGTTTCAACACATCGAATGAATCGACGTAGATTTTCAATAATTGCTAATATCTTGCCATACTTTTCTACAATAGACGACAAAGTGGCTTGAGACAGTGTAGAGATCATTATGTTAGGGTTGAGATTCCAGCCATGGGTGAATACAGGTGAATTTAAACAGTTTGGACTAGTGAATTGCCACAAAATTTCCCGAATTATATCAGTTTCTGAAATTATTTGTAATTTTCGAGGTCCTCCTTCAAGTTTGTGTGACTCTCTCCATTCCCTACAAAAACAAAACAATGATAATTTTTTGTTAATTTGAAGAGTGTGATACCAACACTGCTCATAAAAATGACTGTAAACAAGAGAGAGAATATCTGAATATAAATACTTTTTGTCCAAACAAACTTACCAAAATTGCCCAAATAACACTTGAAAATCCAATACATTTGATATGACTGGTTGACTGGTCAAGCTGGAGCTTGTGTCACGTAATTGTCGCACATTTCCTTTAAGAAATGTCATAGCCTCTTTACTCGCTGTTTTCCAAAAACTTTTTAAAGCTTCCTCATCTAGTACTAAGGAAAACAATGTAGAAATAATACAATATTAAAAATCAAATCATCATTGTCGATTGACATGATGTTAAAATGATGAAACGCTTTCAACACAAATACATGTACTATACACAATAGTATATAAATAGTAAAATACGAATATAATAGGAAGAAAATTACTTACGAGGGGGGTTAATAATGTCAGGAGATAAAGGCTTAGTCTTCTTTGAAATATTTTTCAGATTTGAGGAAGAAATTTCACCATCATCATCACCTTCTTCCTTATCACTCGACGTGGAGCTCCAGTCCTAATCAAGTGAATACAATGATTATACATGACGACTCTTTCAAAGGCACACAAAATTATTATTGACAAAGTATGTTATAAGTCGGGATGAAAAGGTTCTTACACTGAGGTCACTGTCATTTGAAAACTTGGGATGAAATAATTGCTCTTTGACAATTTCTGCCACAATTTCTTTTTTCAATTCTTCATCTGCTAAGGTTTGTTGACGATCATTTTCCTTTTTAATATCACTATCCGGTAAAGAAGAGTACAGTCGGTTACCCAATTGAATGTTATGATTGTACTCTCGTGTAGGATCAATTCTCATATCAAGTAAAAATCCAATCATGGACAAATAATTTTGAGACTAAAAAATGAAATAACAAAGGTTATACAAAGGTTACAAATACTTCATAATACTTAATAGTCACATAGTAGTTTATGTGCATTATTTTTACCTCATTTGACCACTTTTGACGCAAAATTGACTGTAAATAATCTAAACGGAATGAACAATCATAGTGGCCATGTCGTCGAAATCTTTCGATGTACCCCTTCAAATACTCTTCAATGTGGGCCTTGTCTACTCTTAATTCTTGTCCACATCCTAGAATTGCTGGTTTCGTGTCCAGTAAATGTTGTAAAACTTCCTCCTCCTGTTTGGTAGTCAAAATGAGTGATTTTATTTGATGTGTCAAAAATTATACATTCTACTTAAATTAACTAGTCTTACCGTATGAAGTTTGTATATGGCAGCTTGAGCAGATTCGACGGCACGTCTCTTTGCTGCCAAAGATGGAAAATTGTCACACATTTTCTTGCCCAGTTAGTAATAGTTAAATCCTTAAATCTTAATAGCGAGGTTGGCGAATTTTACTCCCGTCGTGTTTTACTTAGGATTTTACTCCCGTCACATTTTTTTGAATGGGA
>JAQIVZ010001632.1:0-29580 GCA_034700945.1 Arrhopalites spinosus
TATAGGGGTTGTCAGCATCACTTTTTCTGCGAACCCCTCCCTACCCCCTTATGCTGACGTCATTTGTGAGACTTCCCATACTAAAATTTATATTTTTTACACATTAGTAAACGAGGGAAAAAGAAAACGAAAAAAAATTAAAATGTAAAATTGTTTTTTTTTTTTAAAAAAATTGTCTATAATTATAATCCTTGTGGTTGTTTATAGTTGTCTCAAAAGTCAGAGACTGATTTGATAAATACTAAATACAGTAGTATTCTACTGTATGGATTAATATGAATGTATATAATTATAATATAAAGGAGGAGAGTCAATAAAAAGACGTTCTTTTGTTTTCAAAAAAAATTCCCTATAGAAAAAGAATTAGTGGAAAACTGTATTCTGTACAATGTCCATCCTATATAAAACACATTTAATTTATCATGCTTATTGCCAACTTATTTGTGTAAGATGAATTTGCCAATCCAAAGACATTGTATAAAAAACATATACATTACCTGGTAAACTATCCAAGAGGAAGGTAAGTAATTTACTGGTACCATTAACTTCAGCTTGCAAGCTTACAAGTTCAGCAGGGAGTGGATTTCCTTTGATATTCAAAATTTGGACATTGAAGAGACGTCCCATCTCACAGGGGAATTGTCTCAAGTAATTGTTATTAAGGTAGAATTCTCGTAGTCTACTCAAGTCTCCAATTTCTGGTGGTAAGGATCGTAGTTTGTTGTTGGAGGCATCAAAAACTTGAAGATTGACCAGACGACCAATCTCTCCGGGTAATTTGGTCAAATTATTATCATTGATGTACAGGTGAGTTAAATGGGAGAGGTCAAAGAGGGCTGGAGATAGATTCTTGATATTTCCTGATACACAAATAAAAGTACAAAAAAAAAATTAAAACATGGTCAACTTTAAACATCATATAATCATGTAACATGTAAATATCATTCATGTCTCTTTTGTTTACCAGTGATTTCAATTTCAGACCAAAAACTTCGTTTTCCGGAAGCAGCTTCCTCTGCTGTCATGATGGTATGAGCTCTTCGACTACTCCCTCCACTGCTATTATTTGTCCCAGTATCTTTATTTGACAATGGAGTGGCTGGCCCGGATGTTGGAGCACTCCCTCCCGTCACCGATGGAGTTATATTACCCGTCATTGTTGTTGTTGAGTCTTTATTAGGTGTAAAACTCATGCCAAAATTTCACTCATGAATAGTTCTCGCTCTCTCTCTGTTGTTATTTTTTCGAAAATAATCACCACAACCTCTCTCATTTAGTACAATTCGATGGACAAGACTTTAATTTTCCTTGTTTTTTTCTCTACAAATCACATAGAAAAATGTAAAATTAAACAAAAGGAATTAATTTTTTAAAAAAAGAAAATATAATAAGATTTTCACAACTTTGAATGAACTATTGAACGAGTACTTAAAATACAATAGATAAAACTCACAAAATGACAGAAATTTTACTTGTTCAAATTTTCACACATGGTCAGTCACCCTTGTGGTTGAATGATTTAAATCATGCAATTTGTACTTTTTTGTTTTTTTGTTTTAAAAGAAATTAAATATAGATAACAACATTTTTTGGAATATTAAATCGTAGCGGACTTGGCCATTGAGAAAAACTTGAAAAGGACTCTTCATGGCTAGTCATATATGTGATACGGCTATAGGACGACGCTATAGATATATAGGCTTACATACATATGGATAGCAAAAAAAAGTGAGGATAATGACATCACGGCATGTGACTTGAAAATCACGAGAAAATGTTGTTGCAAAGTTGTGTGTATATTAGTTAAAGTTCTTTTTTTTGTTAATTTCAAATGTCAAGAACGAGCAGATTGAAGAGACGAAGAAGGTAGCGGCTCGTCAATCCATAAAGTACTCTGGTACAGTTGTGTCATATTGTGACCCCTTCTTTGAATACCCTTAGACTCCCTTTCTTGTGAATGGAATAATAAACAAAAGACAGAAAAAAGAAGGGGAGATGGAATTTTTCGACAAGTTGAGAATTACACTAAGTTCACCACTCAAGAGTCATTCTTCTGATAGTCGAGACTTTAAGACGTACGTGTCCTTTTGTATTAAAATATTTCCAACAAGTCTTTTCCCCATTACATATTGAAATACTATATTTAAAAGTCTTGTCTCTTTTATTTTACAGATGGACATTACCAGCTCAAAATTTAAAAATCGACAATATTCGTCTTTTACTATACAGAGACTGTGATCGTCGAGGAAGGAAATGTCTCTTTGACTCTGCTCATGTCATCAAGGACACTAAAACTGGAAAATTTATCTACCTACCCGTGACAAATACGGGACAAGTCAAGGATTTGTCTGAATGGATCTTTGGATGTGTCCCACTTAGTTCAACCTCTACCAAGAGATTTCATCGATGGAAAAGAAATTATGTATGGAGTAAAACTTTTCAAGCTCCAACTAAAAGTCGTAGTAGTACCACAACAACGTGTAGAAATGTTTGTAGTGGATCTTCCTCATGTCTCTCTTCCAATGGTAATAATCCAATGCAATACAAAACTATCTAAAAATATTCATTAATTTAAGATATAGATTGTAATCATTATGTCTCTGTAAATAGGTGACCTGACTTCTAGTGGCTATCTATCTGGTTCTGGTATTGATGACTCGTCTTATGATCAGTCATCCACCGACTCTTGTCGAAATTGGTCATTACCCATAATAAGTCCCGGATGTGGAGGATCAGGTGACATTAAAATGTCATACTCATTACCCAGTCGATTGGAAGTACCAGTAGTTGGGCCCATGAGTAAAATGCTCCTCGGTCTAGCCATCGTCATTTCTACAGGGAATGATGAAGATTATGATGATGATGATGACGACAGTCAGTCACGCGAAATTTGGTAAACATATTACTATTAGTACCTCGTAATTACAAAGTACATAATATGTACTTACATTTAACTTACATTATGATTCATAATTATACTGACATATCACATTTAAATTTCAATTTGTTTTTTTTTCTCTCTCTCTCTCTCTCTCTCTTTTTACTAGTGATAAAAAACAACTTGCAGCATACATTACAAGTATGTCAGATACATTGGAGTTTTCAACAGACTGGTTTTCCATGATTTCTGTACAAAGTTTTTCAAATCCTCCATCCTTTGTGGAAACACTGTACAATTTTTCGGACGACTTTCGACAAATCTTCCTCACAAGACTCACAATTCCTTTAACAAATCTCAATAATATTCCATCAACTCTTAAATATTTACCCACATCCATTGGAGAGTTTGGTAAGTACTTTTAAACAACAAAGTAATTACCTAAATTTTAAATTTAAAAATAAATATAGAATAGGCGTATAATCTGTATGTAATCCTTACAATTTAATAAATTGAATTTCATATTTTTCATAGTCACGGCGTACATGAGTAATGACTTGAGTTGGGTCAAAGGTCATCCACCCACAAAAAGATGTAAAATTGTGATAATTGCCAGTCAAAAACGACAACAAGAAGTCAAGTCTATCCTTACTTTGCTGAAGCTTATAAATCAATGTTCTTGTGTTAAACGTACAACTCTTCCTTCTAAATCATCTTCCTCTACCACATCAATGACATCTCCTCATCCTCCTACCACTATGAGTATTGAAAATAGTCATCGTCAACATTCAGATAATCAATTAAATCGTCATAGATCCAATCTACTACAAGTTGGTAGTCAAAATTTCTTTCCACCAAAGGACGACATGAAGAAGATGTTGAATCACAACCATAATAAAAATTCTAATAGCTCCCCCGCCATCACCATTCATGTCAAGTCAGCTGAAGAGTCGCCAACAAAGGATGAGATTGGAGTGGATGTTGTCGCCATGAATCCTGAAGAATTCCTTCGACGAACAGAAGATGTTAAACATTTGACAAGAGATTCCACCAAAGACTCTGGTATTTCCTCAACCCTTTCTTCCACAACAAGTTTAAAGAGATCTTCGACTAGTATAAAATTCTTCAATAATAGTAATAGTAGTAGTCATTTACCCCTTGATAGTGGAGGGAGTGTCCATGATGGTTCAAATAGTAATAATGGTAGTAATATTATGAAACATAATAATAATACTCTCAATCTTGTCGACTATGGAGTTCGCTTCCATTTAGGAGAAGAGTCAAACCATGAGCAAACTTTTAATACTTTATGTCTAAGTGAACCAAATCTTGACAAATTAAAACAACCTCAGTCAACTCAACAACGTCAACCTAGTAATACTAGTAGTATAATATCTTCACCACCCTCTCTATGTGATGATGAACCATCAGAGACTTATGATAGTTTTGACATGTTAGAAGATTGTATAGACTTGTCATCATCCATCCCTCCCACCTCTCGTGACCCCATCAATATTCAACTTGATGATCTACCAACAACAAAATTAAAAATTGTCAAATTTTGTTCCTACTGTGATAGCATCTCTATTGTAGACAAATTTAATCCTCTATTTCAAATTCAATGGCTCAAATTAAATCCTAGCAATAGTACTAGTTCACTTGATGTAATGCTGGGAGAATTTCTTGAATCATTAGATGAAAGTTGGCTCATTTATAATGTGGATAAAAATATTATCAAATATTATAATGCAAAGAGTTCAACCAGACAATGTAGTATCCTTACAAATCCATCATCCACTCTTGTCACCAATCTACTTGAACATGTTCAAGTTCTCATGAATAATTCAAGAGAGTCTGAGATTGAACAATTTGTGTCGATACAATTAGAATTCATACGAAAACTATCTTTTGATTTTGGTTCAAGACTTATGCAAGTTACCAAATTTGATGTCAATTCCATGCCATATGTAAGTAATTTTTCATCATTTATTATATAATTGTACAATTTGCAAATGCCATAACCTGTTGGCTTCGCAGTTAATTGAGAATAATTTTGGACTCTTTTTATTTGCAGGTTTGTGAGAATGATTTGGGACTGTTATTCTCTCTGGCAGGATGGTGTTTCCCTGAATTAAGGGAAAGATTTTTTGTGTAAACCCTCCTCATTCTCTTATTGCTAGTGTGTGAAAATATAATACAATGTACATTGTAATGTGGTGCATTTATTTTCTGACAAAGTAAAATTAAACTAATTTATATCGTTGAATTACATAATGTATATGTATGTATCAAGTAAGCAAGTAATATATTTTGAGAGAATCTTTTTGTATGAACCGAATATATTTAACGAATAATATACAATGAAGGTTGTGAGTTGTGATTGCGAATTATAAACAAATGAATAGATTTAAGAGAGACAAATTGCATTATCATCATAAGATATAAATCTTATAATGATGATTCAAATTAAAATATACACACATGTATGTTTGTACGGTGACTACACTGATATTTTCCCGATTATAGTGGAAAAAAGCTGATATATTATATATTTTTACGGGACTACACGTATTATGATGCTAAATAAAGTTTGTACAACTTTTCAAAAAACAACGCAACTTGTCAAAGATTTTTTTACATGAAATTTTATTTCACTGATTTGCTTTAATTATGTTCACATTTATCTTTTAGCAGCACTTGACATGTATCTAAATTCATTGTTCAACTGACTATTAACAATTCACCACATGTTATCGCAAATGTGATTTACTTCTTATAACAGCTTTAATTATATTTAACGGGGATGTCAAGAGCAAAAAAAGATGGATATAATTGTAACGTGATACAATGTCCTTTTTTATCGACTATCTATACAAAGTGACTACAATTTAAATATTTTTATGTTAGGACAAGAAAAATTGGTATAATCAAACAAATCGATTTTTACGATCATGAGATGATACTTGACCTGTCCTAAACATTAATTCCTTCTTTTTCTTATCATGATCAAGTAAAATTCCATAGGTGATGACGGTAAACGCGACGAATGCTGGATAAATAAATGTTTTTGGGTTTGGCTTGAAATAATGCCAATGTTGGGCTCTCATAGACAACCAACGTTGCAGGACAGGATCAAACTGTTAATGAATCAAATAAAAACACAATTATTAGGATCATTTTGCCAAAATTCCTTGTACCTGCCGTTTTAAATGGTTCATTTAACAATTTAACAAATGGTATTTATAAACTTACAGCATAACCTGAATCAACTGCAAACGTGGGACAAAAATAAATAATTATTAGTATACATTGATAATTTTTTAAAAGAAAAACCACTGTTACTTTGTACCAAAGGTATAAATTTTGAAAATATTAATTTTTTACACACCAACAGCCAGACGATGAGGATTTTGGCATTGTTTTAGAAACTCTGCTCTCATTGTAGCACGAAGACGAGCACGATCTTGAACATTTCGATATTCTTGAGGCGACACATCGTATTGCTTGGAAGTATCGTTCATTCTGAATCCACAGAATGACCACAAAACAACTTTTCAATCCAAAAATTTGTCTTTTTTTCAAAACTTTTTCCAAAAAAGGGGCTTAATTTTTTTGTTTGAACTCTCCCTCTCTTAAAGTAAATTTTTTGTCATGCAGATGTCCTTTGAATAAATTTTTTTACTACACCGAGGATTTTTCAGTGATGAATTTTATCACAATTTATTTATTGCTTCAACATTGGCATCAAATAATGAAATGGTTCATTTATTTATTATGCAAATAGTATAAATTTTTTACGAAAATATTTTTGCATGTTCATGAGAGTGGTTGGATTTCATTTAACAATTTAAAAAAGAGTATAATGCAATTTCTACTCTTTTGTAAAAGACCTATTTGCTATTAAATACCTAAAATGACCATTATGTTATTTATTAACATTTGTAAGTTTTAGAGTTAACAAATACAAGCTACACTTTAAAATAGTATACGTTTAAGTTTAACGTTATGTGTGTACATGTGATGATTTTTTGCTTTGAAATTGTATGGGAGAAACTCCCGGTTAACATAAACTGAAAAGGGTTATCATTGCTATCAATCATGTACTTTCCTAAAGTATTTACAGCTTCAACAGAAATTTTTAGATTCTGTTTTTAAAAAAATTTGTTTACAAGTAAGGTCGTTTGTAATGTGTAGGTTAGAGCAGAAAGCTTGCGAGAGAAAACAATTGAAATGAAAAAAAAACTTTCTTCCTTTGTTGTGTGAAATGCACAGTGTGCATAGTATTCACTGAATACTCTTAAAAGAAAAATATTAAACGATTGAGACGATCATAGATAAAAGTACATACTGATCATATTATGCGGAGAGAGACAAGTTTTCAATTGCAAATTGCAATGGTATTTTGAGCTGACAAACCAAAGGAATACAAATAATTATAGCACCATCCAGTAAACTTTGGTTGATGGTTCTACATCTCATTATCGACAACGAGGGAAAACGAGGGAAAAGTCTCTTTAGTCGAGACATGAAAAATTTTATCAATGTGTTGTTAACCAAGTAAGACTTTTCGAATCCTATCATCATCAGAGTCCGAGTCGCTGGAGTGACTTGCTTCGTAAGCAGGGGATGTTGAGCAGGAAGGAGAGCAGAGATATTGCAGCAATGGAATTCGATATTTACCACAAAAGTCCACAAATTTAATATGCTCCACCCGACTGTCAAAATAAACTCCTAAAATTATAAAAGAGACGTTTTTTTTTGAAAAAAATTCAGGATTCATGTACATACAGTAAATGCAATACTGATGAATATAACTCTACCTTTGCATCTTGGATTGATACATTCATGAGCATGACTAAGATAATCTGCTAAATTTTGTGGGATATCGGCAGATTTGTAAGGCACCTTTTTAATGCGAATCACTCTAGCTGCTAATTCCATGAGTGAGCTATATATAGATGAGAAAAAAATAATACATTAAATATCATAAAATCATAATCATAAAACATTTAAAGTTTATATTCCTTACTTGACGTTGTACACCATGTCACGAACAAATCGAACCACCAAAGGATTATCCCGCAAACTAAGCTGTATAAGAGAAGACCAGAAAAAATCATGATAAAATGTACAATCATCATATAAAATCATATGTTAGAATTTCTAACTTAGAAAAGATGAATGCTATTCATATTGAGCCTCAATGATTGAGGAGACATGGGGTTTCTCTGTTGGCCTCTCTCTAATTTTTTTATTTACCTCATTTTTGTTTACACCTACCTCCATGAGATTCCGAAGTTTGATAAGTTCAACGGGCAGAGAGGTGAGACGATTCCGATGAAGTAAAAGAGACTTTAATTGTTTCAAGCTGCAAACAGAGGCTGGAATGCTTTCAAGGCGATTTTCACAGAGAACAAAAAATTTCAATTTTGTCATTTCCCCAACTTCATATGGAATTTCCTGTGCAACAAAAAAAGGAGTTGAAAATGATTCTGACTCATTTCAAATTGATGAGGAGGTACAATATAATTTTGATTTATTTTTTCACCTGCAGTAAATTTCCACCTAAATATAAAACTTCCAGTTTCTTAAATCGTTTAACATCCGGTGACAAATATGAGATACGATTAGCTCCTACAAAAAAATACAAAAAATTGTGGTGAGTACAAGATCAAATTAACATTCAATTCTGGCTAATTAATTAATAGCCGAGCTCATTGGGCTATCAACATTTATAATATACCTAAATGAAGTGTCACTAGTGAGGGACTCAGATTCAAAATATCTTCTGGTATCCTAATAGTGCATCATAATACAAAAATCATAAAATGATAAGATTTTTTATATAGCCTCTTTACTCTCGTCCTCAGTTTTGCCTATTTGCGTTCTTTCTTTTTTACAGAAATGTCACAATGTTCTCACCTGGTCAATGAATTCCCACTGAGATTTAATTCTCGTAGTTGAGTAAGATTGACGAGAGATTTTGGAAAGCTTGTGTCATCCAACAGATTGTTTCGTGCTACTAGGGATACCAAATGAATACATTTTTGACAGAGAGTGTCAGGGATGACGGTTAATGAATTGAAGGAGATGTCTAAATTCGTCAAATTAATGTACAGTGAGACAGTGTCCGGAATTTGAAGGAGTGAGTTATTAGAGGCCAAAAGTGTTTGAACGGTGGAGAAAACATTGGACGGTTGATTTGCCAATGCTTCTGCCAAATCATGACTTTCCATTGAGGCATGAGAGTAGTCTAGTAAAATGGGTCCATTTTCTGAAATACCATCATCATTAACAGGATAATTAGATCTCTCAACTGGATCTTGATCACCAGGAAGAAGAGCTTGTGCCATTTTTCTTGAGTGTGATTCAAAGCAGAGGGTAAAAAAGTAGTAAAAAAAGCTGCATAGAAAATAAAATTTTTGCAAAATTAAAACAATCAAATCATTATAAAGAGAAAAAAAATACATTGTACAATAACACATAAAATTATAATGACCACGTAATTTTATCACGTCATAAAAGCATAAAACACAATTTCAAAGTCTTTGAAAAATGTTCAATGAAAATAAAAAAGAAATTTTGTTAATGTGTGTATTTAGTATTTAGACTACGATTTCGTCATGCAATATTGAACTCTGTCTCGATATGTTGGTAAACTCATTAACTTAGTTACACAAAGAATTAAATATGTTGAACTGAATTTACCGATAATTAAAATTGTTGCCTTTCACACTAACCACAAAGGACTTTACAAAGTTGTTCTTATCTGGTTGAAAAACAAAAACCCCTCAGATTTAATTATGTACGATGTTGACGGAAAGTTAACGGAAAATCACCTTCAACTATATTATTATTTCACTGTTGTTGGGAATAACTAAAAAGTTGATGCTTTTCAAAATTTTAATAAATAACAGAAATAATTAACCCCTCTCTCTCTCTCTCTCTCTCGTGAAGATCCGCTCTCGCCACACACTCCCTTATTTTGGATTCATTCAAGAAGTTAAACAACTTTTTGTTTAACTTGATCTCAAAAAAAATTCTTCTTATCTCAATCACTCGCTGAACTTGCTTCGTTCACATGTTGAGGAGAGACGCAATAATAATATTATGACGTTTAGTATAAGTATGCATTTAAGATTCCATTTAACTACTACTTGTATTCAAATGTTATCACAGTGCAAGGTCATGACGTAAAAAAACTACCCCCGATTTCTCTACTGACAACATGTACCCTTTGTAACGTGGAGGGGTGTGTGAAGAGTTAGCAGCAATTAAAATCATAGTTGTTTAAAAAATTCCTTTTTCTCTTCCAAAAATTCCAAAATTGGAAAAAGGAACATGATTTTTTCAAATAAAAATGAATTGAGCATAAGGTAAAGATTTCTATGAAATTTCTAAGCCTTTGCACATGCTTCGAATAGGGGTAAAAGGAGTGGCTGGATCCATTTGCGTTTAATATCCATTTAAAATTAAATTTAAACTAGAATAAGATAAGGGGAGAACCATCTCTAGTCAGTTGTGTGCTTAATTGAGTACCGTTGATCGGTCTTTAGTCGGTTGAAACCAGTCGAGAGAGAGAGAGAGTGCACGAGATAAATTCTTCATTCGACTTCTCTCTCTAATATTTCATCAGATCCTTTTCATTATTCTTGTTGATAACATACTTACACTACAAAAATGTTTTTAATTAAACGATTGGGCTCTGGTACACTCGCTGTTAACAATGGAAATAATATTACGACAACGGCTCTACGAGCCATGTCAAGTTCATATTCGTCCCATCAAATCCCAGAAAGATTACAGGGTATCCCTACTGCTGATGATCCACTTTTCTTTGAAATGGTAAAATATTCCTTTTTTATTTATTTATCTTTGACAAAGATTCTTTGTCATTAAATTATGAAAACATGAGAATAATGTATAGTAATATTCCGTATATTTGGATCTCATTTTCTTAGGTTGAATATTTTTTCCATCGTGCTTGCATTGTCGCTGAAAACAAGTAATTACTTGTGTACTAATTTCATTCTAGTTTAATTCTAGTTACAATATATAATATTCATGTATTAACAATGCCTCTAATTAAAATGATAGGTTAGTTGATGATCTGAAAATGGGCCCCAAAGCTACCATTGAACAAAAGAGAGAAAAGACAGCGGGTATCATTCGGATTATGCAACCGTGTCACCATGTACTTGAAGTTGCTTTTCCCATCAAGATGGACTCGGGAAAATATGAAATGAGTAAGGATAATTATTAATGAAGTAAATATAAAAATTACTTATTTTCATTATTTTCACTTTTTCAGTCACCGCATACAGAGCTCAACATTCAAATCATCGTACACCCACCAAAGGAGGTTCGATCAATTAATACCTTACCCTAATATAATCAAAGTAGTGTAGTGTTGATCTACTGCTTATTACTCTTGTACATGACACACGAGCAGTGTAAAATGAATTATTCAGTTTCAAAGAGCCAGTTTATGGCGTAATTAAATTACCTATTGTGATACATTTATGACCTATTTCCTAACTTGTCATATTTATTTATCCTCTTATAGGTATACGTTACAGTGATGAAGTAAATATCGATGAAGTAAAAGCTTTATCCGCTTTGATGACCTTTAAGTGTTCATGTGTTGATGTGCCATTTGGTGGAGCCAAGGCAGGAGTTAAAATTAATCCCAGAAATTATTCTGACAATGAGTTGGAAAAAATTACTCGTCGTTTTGCCTTGGAATTGGCCAAAAAAGGTTTCATTGGGCCTGGAATTGATGTTCCTGCTCCTGACATGGGCACTGGTGAACGTGAAAGTATGTTCAAGTTAAATCACTTTATGACTTGTGATTTTAATATGACTTGTAAATTAAATGTTTAACCTTGCTTTTCCATTCTTTATTTCACTAGTGTCCTGGATTGCTGATACTTATTCAAAAACAACTGGTCACTTAGATATCAATGGTCATGCTTGTGTTACTGGCAAACCAATCAATCAAGGTGGTATCCACGGTCGTGTGTCTGCAACCGGTCGCGGTGTCTTCCATGGACTTGTCAACTTTCTCAATGAAGCCAGCTACATGAACATGATTGGTCTCAAGACAGGATTGAAGGGCAAGACATTTATAGTTCAAGGGTTCGGTAATGTGGGTATGCACACATGTCGATATTTGGTACGAGCTGGAGCCATTTGCGTTGGAGTTGCCGAACATGACGGTTCCATCGTGAACAGGAAAGGAATTGATCCCAAATTATTGGAAGATTATAAGTTGGAAAATGGTTCAATCGTTGGCTATCCTGGTGCTCAATCATATGATGGTGACTTGCTAGTTGAAGAATGTGACATTCTCATCCCCGCTGCTACTGAAAAAGCTATTAATAAATCAAACGCTCATCTCATCCAAGCAAAAGTAAATGTCATTTTCTTTGTTCAAATAGTTTCTTTGTCTCTAAACTACAGGTTTTTTTTAAAAAAATCAATACATGTAACGCTATTCGATTTATAATAGATAATTGCTGAAGCAGCTAATGGCCCCACAACTCCAGCAGCTGACAAGATTCTTCAAGACAAAAAAGTTTTGGTGATTCCTGATTTGTACATTAATGCTGGTGGTGTGACCGTTTCTTACTTTGAGTGGCTAAAGAATTTGAACCATGTGTCCTACGGTCGTTTGACATTCAAATATGATCAAACCTCCAATTATCATCTTTTGGAGTCTGTTCAAGAATCCCTGGAACGTCGATTTGGGCCAGTTGGTGGACCAATCCCAATTACTCCGAGTGAAGCATTTGCAAAGGTGATTAAATTGGTCACAATAGTATTGTTGTAAAAAAGATAAAATTATCAAAGGAATTTAAGATTACATTCGTTTTGCTCTTTCATTTGTAGCGAATGGGAGGTGCTAGTGAAAAGGATATTGTCCACTCTGGTCTGGATTACACCATGGAACGATCTGCTCGAGTGAGTTTTTATTTTCAATACTATTTTAATATAGGTTTAAATAGCTCAACAAATACATCCCACGTTATTTATATTGGGAAATTAACAGTACCCCTTTTTTGGATTTTTCCAATGATGACATGTCTATTTAAACAAGTTGTGTTTACTCTTTTGTTGTTCAACAGAATATAATGAAAGTGGCTAACCAGTACAACCTGGGTTTGGATCTCCGTACAGCAGCTTACGTACACTCGATTGAGAAAATCTTTCTCACTTATTCAACTGCTGGACTCACGTTTTAAGTCAGGAAAATTATTAGTCATAATTTTTTTCCCCATTTGATCTTCTCTTTGATTTATTTATTATCCGTATCAATCTCATTGTCTGTTTTTGACATGATCAATCTCCTGTAGGATCTCTTACTTCTCAGCTATCCCGTATTGTTGTATTCTATTCACATCGACACCCGGCTTTAAACAGCTCAAACATAGATCTAAGAATTCAATTTTTGTTTTTGTTTTGTTTTTTGTTGTTATTTTATTTTTGGTGAGTTCTTATCTTATCCTGCTCCTTTTTTCACCCTAGAACATCAACTAAATTGCTGGGAAAGAATTATCTTGTCCAAGCAATGATAATTTTTTTTTTGGTTTCTAAATTTGATTTTGAAAACTTGAAAAAAAAATCGTATCGTCATTATTTATTTATTTAGTAACGTTACGCGCGTTTCTCCTGCCCTCGAGAAAGAAAATCAAATCAAATGGTACTAAGAGTAATTTAATAAAACATTATATGTAATTGCTTGAAGCAAATTACAAATCAAAGTAAGTCGGAAATTGTTAGTGGTTGTAGTTCTATCTATAATACAGATTCTATATAGAGCGTGAAAGAGCTCCTGGATGAATATTAATAAATTGTTATTATCTACATACAATATAAATAGGGCTTGACCCTTATATAAGCGATTTCAAAGAAAATTTATTGTGGACGAGATATGCACAAAGGGTGATGATGCTGTGACATCTAAGTACTCTCTTTTAGATACTAAGACATGTGTAGTAGAAAAACTGTTGTTCTAGTATGTACATCAATATTAAATTATAGGGTGAAAAAAATTTCACTAAAAATTATTATTAAAAAAAATCAATTTGACTGTGTGATTGGGAGAGTTGGAGGGTTGGAAGTACAAGTTTATTAACGTTTTCTCCTTCTCAAATAACACTACCATCAATGTAATGTACTTACATATAGAAAGAGTTATTGTTTCTTAACAGGACAGCCTTTCTACTTTATAAAACTTAAGACAAAAAAAACAAGCACTCAGCTTGCATTTATGGTCATCATCAAAACACAACACATAATTTTATTATTAAAGCAAAAGGTGTACTTGTTATAAAATAAACATTTAAAAAAAATAATCATATAAAATACAATTTATGCCATCCAAAAGTCTTCGCTCTTTGTTACTTTCCTTCCTTCCAATGATGCCCAAGAAGAAGAACTTGACCTTTCGCTGGTCGATATTACGAGACTACTAAATATCTAATTAAAAAAAACTTGTACTTTTTATTACTTAACCATATTTAGGTTGCCTTCGGAGCTAACCTGGTGTGGATAATGTTGTGTGAACAATTTACTGCACACCAGTGTAATATGAAGAATAATTTAATACTGTATAGAAACCTAGTCAAAAAAATATTTGTGACTATCTTAATAAGACAAGAGTTATTTGGTTGCAGATATATTGTTACAGTACTTATACAGCGCAATTTTCTCGTAAATGTACACGGTCTCTGTAATACTATCCTACTGATACCACAATTGACAAAACAAAAATAAAATTTAGCAAGTTATTTCTATTCGTACATATCTGTAATTTTGTTCTCATCTTCTTTATACACATATTAACATGGTACTTATGGCTCATGCCATGCTATATTTTAGCTCGTGCAACTTGTACTACATTTTATTTTCATCTCTCTCTATATATATATATATATATATTATTCTTTCTAGCAGCATTGCAGAGTGAAAATCATTTTACTGAAATGGTACACTACTGCCAAGTTTTTTCTTTGAGCATCAAAATCTAAGAATATAGAGGCTACTGAACTGTTTTCTTTTGTAGTTTACTAGGGCTGACAAGGATCTTCATACTCAGAAAATGAACTAGTTAAAAAGTATAGTACTTATAGGCATATATCTGTAGTTATTCAAATACTCTGTAGCGAGTTGTCTATAATGGAAAAATACGTCCGTTTATTTTGGTCAGTCCAAAGAACAAATATGACATGATTGTCGCATTTTTCATTCAATGTCTCGCCTGCAGACTTTTTTACGATCTTTATCTTGCAATTAGACACTTTTTATGAATATCCGGAAACTAATTTTTTTTCAACGGCTCATCTCTACATGAGTCTCAATGACATTTCTTACCCATGTAGGTAAGTATGTATTCTCCACACAGGTCCTGATCCTATGTATAGAACAGTGTTTACACTGTAAAATAAGTTTAGGGGAAAATTAATTTTGACAAATTAAAAGATACACAAATGTAATAATTTAGTAAATGACTGAAAAATTTTTTTGGTAGTTAACCTCGTCACCTAATTCTTTCGGGTATAAATGATACATGAAAAGCTTTGATGGGCTCACTTACAATCGGACGTTTCTTTGGTCAATTTTGTATTGTCAGCTCCTGTCATTTCTGAGAAAAATAAAATTCAACTTTTGTACAGAATGACCCGAGCTCTTGGTGGCTTCCTGCTGTTGACCCTCTTGAATTTTGGGAGTATTCATGAGGCAAAGAGTAATTCTACAGTCTATTATCTTGTTGACAGTACCACCAACAATAATCGAGGAGCATGGAGTCCTCACCGAATCAACAAAAAGGATACCAGTGGAACTTCATTGAGTCGGGACTACAACAATCATGACGTTGGAGGAAATGTTCTGGGGGGTGATGACATTTCTGGATATGGCGATTCTTCAAATTACAATAATCATTACAATGGTGGAGGTAATGGAGGGGCAACTGCTTTTCAGTATCATCTTTATCCCAGTTATCCTGCTGCCTCTAATACGTACGCTCATCATCATTATGGCAGCCCTGGATATTTTCAAGGCTATAATAATAACGGCAATGGATGGAGTAAGAATTTTACAAATCAATTTATGTGATCTACATAAATGATACTGAAAAACTTGTAATTTTAATAATATTACAGACTTTCGTACCACTACTGGATACAGTGGAGGAAAGGGCAGTCAAATTGACTACAGCAATTTTAATATGGATGAATTTATGGTGAGAGAATTACTGTGACAAGAAAAAATTCATGTATGTACTACCTAATAGACAATTTTTGAATGTTTTTTTTTATTTTTTTTGAAAATAAGGATAATGTAGTGTACGGCCCATTGGCTCAGATGATGGGACTGAAAGGAAATGGGGGTGGAAGTATGATAAAATTTGGAATTTTATTCTTGGCCATCGTGGTTCCTCTTCTTTTACTTGTGACGGTTCCACTCTCAGCCCTTGTTGTCATCCTCATACTCTCCATTCCATTTCCTGTGTGGGATAAAATGCCGTACAATCCCGTTTATAAATCTTTGAAAGATTCTACAGAATACGTGTCAAGATCTCTTCTCATGACAGACGAATGTGTTGAAAGAATTTCTTGTCAAATTTCTCAATTTGCTGAAAAGTATGGAAAGGACTCTTGGATTAGCAGGTGATTTTAAAAGCTATTGATACTAGCAAATATTTTTTAAAGCATAGAATACATTTACAATAATTAAATTTTATTGTAGGATCAAAACGTATGCGTCTAGTAATACACTACTCAAAGACAAAATCTCTCGTGGCTTCTCAAAACCCAAAAACCCAAAGGCCACTTCCTCTTGTGTACGTTTCTCTTGTGATCCCGTTGGATCTTTGAAAAAAGCACTGAAAATCTAAGGTGCTAAACATGTGATTTTACTGAAGGACGCAATGGACTGCAATAAATTATACAGACTCTTTGGCTTTGACCCAATGCATTACTGACCTTTGAACAATACTGTGCTACCTACCTACATTAAACTGACAATCAACGAGACCGTTGACTTGAATGACAAATGACAAAAGACATGGACGACCTCAGAATTTGACGTTGACTTATTTATTTAACAAGACTTTGTACTTGACAATTTCAATTATCCTTTTTTGTACAAAATGTTATTAATCCAATTTGTCAAATTGTTACTAACTAATATCAAATAGTAAGTAAGAACGCGATGTATTTATAATGGTCTTATTTATTTTTCAAAATCAATACAATGAATCAAAATAAATATTAATCCCAAACACCAATTATTTATGAACCCATGACTTTGTGTACTAAAGTCACGAGTAGACCAGCATCAACTTTATTTCAAACACCCTCATACCTTATTGTAACTATGATAGTTAAACTATCTATTACTTTTATAATTGCTAAAACTAAAAGTCAATATTTTGAGTAATGTCATCAAAAGTATTTTCTTAACTTAAATAGTTTAGTTGACTCTTTAAAGAGTTAAGGATCATGTTTAATGTGTACACAGTCAAAGCAAAGTCCATTTAGTTTTTAACTAACAAAGTCTACATTGGAGTGTTTACATAGTTGACACCTCTTTTCCGTTATGAGACAAAGTAGTATGCTATTATTTGCTTTCATCATCTGTCTTATAATTTGGAATGCTACAGAAAGACTCATCTTAACTTATTTATTGTATGACTAAAATACCATCAATTCGTAAAACTTAATATTTTGTTACGTTGAACAAGTAGCTTTTTTGCAATTAACCTGAATGAGTTGAATTTTAAAAGTATTTACCAGTGTGAGCCAAATATTTTATTAAGTACAACTACAGTAAATATACAGATGTACTTTTATATTATTGCTCTGATGGCTTAATTTACTTAATTATTGGCCTCTCCATTAATGGAGATTTCTCACAATTGTGAGAAATTCCTCATATTCACTTGCAAGCTATTAAAATTGAATGCCTAGTTATAGTATAAAAATTGAGTTTGAAATGTCAACTCAATTTAGAGATTGCGTAGCCTCAAAGAATGTGTCAAAGGTCGAACGGGACTCTTTTGTTGTACAAATAAAACAATTTGTGCATTTTTTCTCAGTGAGTAAAACGAGAAAACTTTGTTAAATTGTAGTTAGTTTTCTTTCAAAATCTCAGTTTAAAACAACTCTTTGCTTTTTGACTCTTTTGTCAAGGTTTGAGAAAATTTTAATCACTGAAAACTGTGACTGTGGTCATCACAGTCCATAAAAATATTTTTTTAAAAATATATTTCGAATGAAAACTCTTAAATTTTGAAAATTTTCATCTCAAAGGTCCTGTGTACAGGATTGAACAAATCATTTCCTGTTTCCTCCATCCTGAATTTGCCAAAGAATATTAGGCTGAACTAATAATCACCGCCCAGGAAATAACCAAAAAGACTGAGACAAAGTGACTTTGACCTTGTGACCAATATTTAAATTTTCTTATAAAATTCAGCAGTTTACAATAACAAGGGTTCACTTGTCTAGAATTCTTTCATCTTCATTCTCATCTCAAAATCTCACAATTTAATTATTGAATTGGTTTTTTCAACTAAAAATGTTCTATTTAAAACCTCAAACAAAATTTGTACTTATAGTATTTTTGTTTAAAAGTATTGAGTGTGCAACACAATTATTCCCTGTTCATCTAAACAACAATGGCAATGGATCATCCTTCCGATATCAATTGAATCACAAATTTAACGACAATAGTTTTAACGACTATGGCTCAATGACCGCCCAAGAAGACAATTTTGGATATAATCATAATCGTGGAGGAAAAGCTTATGCGAGTTCTGGAGGATTGAATTCCAATAGTTTGAATCCTAATAGTCATGACTCCTCTCTGTGGACTAGTAATGAAGACGTGACGGGAGGTCAAAGTGTCAATTCCAACTCTCTATTGGACACACCAGTCAATTCTGGGGGAGGTCGAGAATCTTACAATAATGGAGGAGACTTGGCTACAGCAGCTGATGGTACTTTTTTATCACCTCAAAGTTAAACTATAGCCTTGAGAAAATAATTTGACTAAATTAGGTCACATTCTTGGATACGGGCATCATGCACATCATTTGTCACATGGAGGAGGGTGGTCTGGTTGGTCTCCTCCCAAAACTTTTCACTATCAAATTTATCCAAATAAAGGATATGGACATGGACATGGGCATCATCATCACGGACATCATCATCATCATATTGGCTGGGGATGGAATTACGATCAAGGATGGGGTAAAGTTTTATAAAGAAAAAGGTATAAAACAATCGAATGATCAATGTATATTTTAATTTAGGTGACTATGGTCATGAACTGTGGGATAAGTTCAGTGGATGGATTGGCTTGAAGGGAGTGAATGTCAAGAGTTTTATCACGTCACTCTTAATTTCCATTCCAATTATCTTGGGCCTTCTTGTCCTTTTATTCTTCCTTCCGGTCCCTGTCTGGGTTCAAACTAGTCCTTTTTGTGCTCGAACAAACAGTAAATTGATGCAAGAGACGGGTCGACTCACCAGAGAAATTCTAGAGTCTGAGCAATGTGTGGAACGAATTTCATGTGAGGTTGAAAAAATGGCCAGAAAATTTGACAAGGCACAATGGATTCATTTGTAAGAGAGACACAACGACTTTTAAATTTAGAAAATGTCCAGCGTTATACATAATTTCATTTTCATTTTTTTCAGAATTTTGAAAAATGCTCCAAAGTCAAAATGGATGAACCGAATCTCGACAACTATTAATAAGAATGAGAAGATGACTAGTAAGGACGTCAAGTGCTCAAAATTTTCATGCAATCCTCTTAGCCATATTAAGAAAAGTTTTAAATTGGAATAACCACTGCCAGTGTCATCGTAATTATTATTAATTATTATTCTTTGATATGTACTTACTACATATCAACTCAAATTAATTGACTGAAATGTTGACTGACACAATGAGACATGACTACTGATATATTTCAGCAAAACGTGATTGACTCGGACTTTAATTTATTTAACAAGACAATTAATATGTTGATATGCCTAACCCATTGTATGTAATAAAATTTCTCAAGTTTGTACTTCGGAATTCCGATTAAGTGTCTAATATATTTTGTGAAAACATCATTAACTTTATCTTTCATAACTGATATTCGAATTTTTGGTTCTTCATCTTCTGTTAAACACGCAAAGTTTTGACTCAATCAAAAAAGTGTCAGTACAATAATTCATCAGTACTCATTTGAAAGGAGTCATTTCATGCTAACGAATTCGTCCAGTGTTCCGGTATCGACCTACAGTACATTGTAATAAATTTCCCATCTGGGATTTTCCCAGATAATGCTTATACCACACTTTGTCTTCAAAGGAACGGTGAAAAAGCAAGAAGAACTTATTATTATGAATGGACATATTTTCATTAGTACATAAGCATACAATATGAACATACCAAAGTAAATAGTGTCATTCTGTGTCAATCAAAGAATTAATGGAGAACAAAACTCATTATTAGTAAAGATAATATGTAGTTATATAACTATGAAATCAAAATGAATGTAAGTAGGTAGATAATATTCACCGTGCAACTAATGACAATTTCCAATCAGTCCTAAAATTTCTATATATAGTTACTGAGATTCAATGAAATCTCAATCTGTTTTAGAGACTGCATACTACAAGTCGGAATCACATTCAAAAGAAATAATTAAAAATGGGTCTCAAACTTGTTTGTTCATTTTTATTGGTAACAGCAATCCTACACTGTGTATCAAGTAAACCTCTTATACTCCCCGGTGGATTCTCTAAAGGTTAGTAAATTAGACATTGATGACGTTGCTATACACAATTTAATAATTCAAGTTTTACAACCGTATTTTTTGGGTAAGAAGTCTAATTGGGCTTTTTTTCTTTCTTTAAAGCAACTTCCAACTCAAATGCTGCATCCGGGGTATTATTTTTACTCAATAATTCTATTTTTATCTTGATATCTGTCTCAAATAATCTATTGAAATTTTAATACCGTAAACTCTCAATTAAGCGCTCACGCGGCCCTGCACATTGCACATAGTATACCCATATAGATAACATGAGTATACTACGTGCAGGGCCGGGTGGGCGCTTAATTGAGAGTTTACGGTAATCATTTTTGATACGACTAGAATGCTGCATTTGGTGGACTATTTGTTAACGCTAATGCCCATGCTAATGCTGAAGTTCTCAACTTAAAAAATGGAGTTAACTTTGCTTTGTCTGACTCCAGGTCAGGAGCTGGTGCTACTAGTTCAGGGCAACTTGGATAGCAAAAAATTCTTGTACAACTAGACGACCAACTATAGTTGTGATGTTTATAAATTATAAATCAAATTAATGTATGAAAAATAATCTGCTTCAATTGTCTATATATTTTGTTGTGCCTTCATGACTCAAAATTGTTTACTTGCACAAATTAATTAACATGTTATAAAAATAAATACAGAACAATAAATATTTGGTATAGTGGAATGTAAAAGAGGGGATAAGATACTAATTAAATACAGGTTGTTCATTTTAAAAAATCTTTTCTGAAACAGTCTGGTCCAATCCTAACTTTAGGTTACCCTGAAGCTAGTTTACTTCCCACAGAAATTAACTTATATGTTAAAAAATAATATTAATTATTTTATGGCGATTTCGTTTGCGTACGTATTCCTTATAAAACAATTTCTTTCCGTTTCAACTAAATTTTTCCTTACAATCTACAGTAAATTTCTATTAGAGATCTAAGTTTGTTTACATAGAATAGTGAATATCATCCTTTTCTTTGACTTCAACTGCTAAGGCTTCAAATGTATCCATGTATGCAGATTTCAACTTTTCAATATCGGAACTTTTCATTGTTCTATCCTGTGCCCAATATCCTGGTTTACGCAAAACTTGTAATCCAAGAGAGTCATCATCATTGCATGGGGTCATCTTGAAGGACCAAATTTGGAAATATACCATCTTCACTTGTTTCTGCATCTTTGTGGCTAGTACATAAAGTATCTTATCTGCTGCCTCCCAATTCTACAAAGGCAACAATATAATGTATCAACTATTCCCTAAAAATATAGAGTATGAAGAATAATGACATCCCATCATCATATTTATAGAACTCACCATTGGAGGAAAAGTAATTTGGTTCAAGTCACTCAGATGACATATGGCGTATTTAAATGCTGCCAACTGAATCTCCCAATGCCAACCAGCAGCAACTCGTTGATAGTTTTGTAGACCAAAATTCAAGACACGTAAATCTAAAAGTTTAAACAACAGCAAGTATGAAACATTTGGAATTTCCTTCAAGTACAATTGTTCAGTTGAGAAATGTATGATAAGTTGTATATGATTTAGGAAATAAACATGAACAAACTTTTAAATTCTCCAATGTAAGGCATCCACATCTTTTGACGAAAAATTGGGTCCCGAAGTTTGTAATTCAATGATGACTTTGGAAGTCCAGTGATACTTACTAGTGACAATCCCTTGAATCCTCCTTCTTGAAAAAATTCAAATTCCTCCAGTTTGGGAAAATATTGGTAGATCCATGTGATATAACATAACTTTTTAATCTGACATTTTAAGGTCTTGACATTCGAAAAGCGTGAAACAAGCCGCTCGATGACACCGGGATTCTCATCAAACCGAAATCCAAGTACAAGTCTTGTAAGCTTCAGCAGAGAAATCCGATTGTAGGGAAGTAACTCATCCCAATCCTCTTTCTCCATCCACCGTGACTCCCACCAACTCAGGCTTTGAAGATTTGGACAAAGGTCAATGACTTTTACCAACTGCCGAGCACTGCATTGAATATCCAGTAGTGTTAACTTCGGCAATACATTTTTCAATGGTGGTGTGAGGAGGAGAAAGTTGAGACCGTAAATTTCTTGCAAAAAAGATAATCATATTTACAGTTGATCTGTTATAGATAAGTTGCGCAAGCATAATAGTTAACAGCAGTGATAAATAAGTGAAAATCAGGTTTATGTGTTGAATGAGCCCCAAAGCGATATATAATATTAAATAATAGTACCTTGCAAATCTTGGTTAAAAATATCGATAAATTCTTTATTTTTCACTCGAGGATCGTACTTAAAATTTACTTTTTTGAACGAGACATTCTGTTGTTGAAGTGATTTGAAGAAATCGGTACCAAGTTCGAGACTACGAATATCACCACATGAAATGTCAACATTTCTCAGATTCACTAATTGAAAGAACTTTGTTATTTGTCTTGTTTCGTGTTCACATAGTCTCCAGGTAGAATCACCACTGCAGAGAGAAAGTTGTTTTATATTTGGAGAATTTTGAACAATATTAACTAGACAGAAAAGTTCGGTTTCCTTCATTAACGATCCAAAATCCACTGAAATCACTTGAGGAAACTGCGTTTGGGTGACCTCATAGGAACTGGAATCGGAGATACTTTGAACTTTCAATGTAAGCTTAATCTTCATGGAAGTAGGAAGAGACTCAAGGAATGAAATTAAAATGTACACATTTTGAACAACATTAATTTCAACTTCCAACTGAATGTCTATATTTATTCGAGCAGCAGCAGTGACTAATGAAAGTATTTGATTTTTTTGCAACTCAGTAAATATTTCCGTTCGGTACTTGATTTGACTGTTTAAATTCTTCAAAAGTTTATCATCCGGGTTGAAGTCCTTACAGAGCCAATTGTCAGTGTCCCAAAATTCCGACTCGGATTGAATGGGTCCTCTCATTTTATTTTGCTTGCCCATATTCTTGTTCTTGAGAATTCTCCTCACATTTAATAATTAATAATGATGACAATTTTTTAATTCTTTCTACTCCCCACACACTCTACGGTAGAGTCTCTACCCCCCACAGTGTTATTTCAACAAAATATACTTTGGTTATAAAAATCACATTTAAGACTCGGTTAACAAAGATTTTTTTCTCCTGAAGGAACTTTGATAACACTTTTTAGACCCCTCCTCCCCCTATACAGGCCTTCATCATGCTTTTCCGAACCCCCACCTCCCCTCTCGTACTCACGTAATTTGGGAATAATCCTTGATTGGTCTCCCTCCAATTTTAAAAACTGAAATCACGCTAAGGCAGGCAAAAAACTTTGTTTCTTGAGTTTTAAAAGTAATTGCGTTATCAAAGTGCGTTTTAGTTTCCGGTTACAACTGTGTTAGGGGAAGAGTGAGGGGTAGCTGCAGGGATTTAGAAATTGTTCTAATTGTTAATTATTAATGTAAGGAGAGGGAGAAATCCAAAGCTGCCAACCTAAATTGAACAACAGTAATATGGGCAAGAAGAGTAAATCCAGGAGTAGACCCATTCAACCCGAGTCCGAATTTTGGGACACTGACAATTGGCTCTGGAAGGACTTGGACCCCGATGATGAACTCTTGATTGCTTACAATCGAAGACCAAACGAACAAAGTAACCTTAGACTATTTGGATTCAATTTTTTAACTAAATTGTTATTATGATGATTTCTTTTTATAAGTAATTCAATGATGTATTTGTTTTTAGTGGTGTCCATGTGTGCCCTGTGTTACAAATGGTTCAAATCTAGTGATGAACTACACGATCACATGGTGACACATATTCACAATTCCCGATTTCATGAGTGCAGGTAGAGTGTAGACAACGTTTTTTTTAAAAAAAATGTACGCTTAATTTTGGACTAAGACGATCATTTTAATTTGTTTGTGTGTTTTTAAAAATTGTTTACAGCTTTTGTCAACGAAAGTTTATCGCACGCTTTCTCTGTGCTCGTCATGAGGCTATGCATCGATTTGAGTCTAATCTTCCTTATTGTCGGTAAATACTAAATACTTGTTTATATTGCATAAATACTCACAATGTGCGTCTCACATTCATTTTTTTATATTCATGCACAATAACTTTATGAAGGAAAAATTCAAGACACTGAATTTTTAATTTCCCTTTGTATTTAGGTACTGGGCCCATACAGAAGGACTTCCATTAGATTTCTATGTGAAAAATCATCCCTTGAAACGATTAAAGCCAGTTCCCTTTTCCGAATATTATTTGAAAATTCTTCGTCGATTTGAGAAGAAGACTAAATCTACTCCTATCACCTGTATTGGCTGTGACAAATTGTTTCAAGACTATGATGCCCTGCAGGAGCATTATGATAAAATGCATGCAGTTCATCAATGTGTTAATTGTCTCCAAATTTTAGAGTCTACAGCCCAGTATGAAGCACATTTGAGGCAAGTACACAATTTAGAAACCCCAGTCAATCTTCCAGGAGGACTTTGGCGTGTACTGGATGAGCGTGTATCAGCCACTGATAAAGAGCAAGAACAATTTAGACAAAATGTCAAATTTTTTCATAATTATGCAAATCCCAACATTCCACTTAGAATTCGTAAGTCTAAATTTTTGAATTATTAACGTCAAAATGTGCTGTTTTTTTTGTTTTTTTATTCGCAGTAAAGCCCTGTATAATAGCAATGTGTAAAACATGTGATTTTTTTTCTATTACAGTCAATCAAAACATGAGACCTCGAAAGTCCCTACCTCGAAGGCCATTACCTCGAAAGTCATTACCTCAAACTTCCAGTGTTATCGTCTCAGGGCCAAGATCGTTCGAGGAAGATGATATTGAAGCAAAAATTCTGGAGGAGGATGAAATAAAGTCAGAGTTCGATAATGAGAAACAAGAGAATGAGGAGAATGAGACTAAATTAGAGGAAGCAAAGAACAAAATGAAAACAACAGCAGTAACGGCTGGACTAGTGAGAAGTAGAATAATTCCAAGAAGATCAACCAAATCTATTTATGCTAGGGACCATGTGATGTCTCCCCAGACACCGTCATTAGAAACACAAACCGTGTCTGATGAAATTGAATGGGTAGAGAAGACTGAGAAACCTCTTTACTCTTGTCAAGTTTGTGGGAAACAATTTGAGGATGACAAATTGTACAATCGTCATCGAAGATTACATAATGTACCTGGTGGAAAGCCATTTGAGTGTAAATATTGTAATAAGGCATTTGCAACTCATAGTAATCGAAAGGAACATGAACGTATTCACACGGGTGAACGTCCTTACAAATGTCCGGTGTGTGATCGGGCCTTCATTCAAATTTCAAATCTCAAGAAGCATATTCAGACTCACAAGGAACTCAATCATCTCCAGTAAGAACAGTACCTATGTATATATTTTATTAAGTAATGAAATGATGATAGTGATGTAAATTTTTCTAAAATGACTGTTTGTGATAGATGTGAAACTTGTGGGAAACAATTTGTCAAGGAATCATCACTGGTGCTTCATCAACGAGCTCATGCTACGGAGAGAAAATTTCGTTGTGAAGTTTGTGATCGAGCTTACAACTATGCTTCATTGCTCAAACGCCACATGAGGATTCATACTGGGGAATGTCCGTATCAATGTCCCGAGTGTAACATGCCTTTCCATGAGTTGGTCTCTCTTCATTACCATAGGTTAATAATATTAATATACACTCGAATTATAAAGACTAGGAATAAATATATACATTTTTATCTGTACACATTTATAGTATAATATTTTAATTAATGTTTCATGTAGGAAGAAGATGCATACAGGGGAACGTCCACACAAATGCGGGTACGTACTATTTGTTGTGCCTCTGATAATACCTTCAACACATTTAGTTTTGTAACTATAGTTTTTTTTCTAATGATTGACTTGCATTTTTTTGTTGTAGAATTTGTGGTCGGGGTTTTATTCTTTCCTCCGATTTGAAAAAACATCATCGAATTCACATCAAAAAGGAGGAACGTGATAGTAGTGAGCCTGCAGACAGTGAACCAAAACAAGACGCAGCCTCTCCTTCATGGAGTGTTGCTGGAGTGGCCGGGATAGGAAGACAAGTTTCCGGGGCTGTAATGCCCTCATCTCCTTCCTTGTAGGTTTCTCTATACTATAATTACAATTCTTTTCTCTTTTTATTTTTTAAAATTAATTGTGTCAATAAATTATTTATAAAATGAATACATTATTTTTCAGAGTTTTTACTACAACGATTTCTGGAGACCACAGCATACAAATTGAAGACAACATTACAACATTTGTTGAGAGCAGCCCCGTGCAAATTAATTTATCTGAAGTGACTTAAAATTGATTTTTTTGGCTTGATAAAAAGTTGAAGTGTTCAAATTTGTGACAATTATCTCGAAAAAGTTTTTTTTGTTATTACGAATGTATTAATAAATACTAGTCTGTTCATCATACAAGAAGAATTTTTAAAGGGAGATAAGAATCCTATCATATGTATATGTAGGACTTCAAATATGTATTAATAAATAATTACATAACTTTGTATATCACTCTGTGTACCAACATAATTAAAATTAATTGGGTTCGTATGACACGAAGGGAATCATAAAATACAGAACTATTTGTGAGGGTACTTTTCTAAGCATTACATCATAGAAACTCATAGAAACATTCACCGGCAAAGATATTTTTGCTTGAACTGAAGAACTCAGAGGAGTTAAACACGAAAAAAGTCTCAAAAAAGTACGAAAGGCTGAAACAATATGTATTAGTCATGACAAACTCGTTATCTCTATGTGCCAACTTGGTCAAGTAACATTGAGATTCGTCCGTCTCCCAGAAAATTTTACTTCATTTTTACAGTGAATTATATTATTATTTCAACGGTTATATTAATTTCAAAGTGGTGAGTAAATATCAAATATTAATTGTTCATTTTGTTTGTAAAATACAGAATAATTCTGTGCAAGTGCAAAATAGCTTCTTGTATGAAATCTTCATCCATACATGTTTAGAACTAGTCTCGATAATATTTAAGTATGTACTTATTAAAACATTAATTTTAAATAACCTTGCCGTCATTACTTTTTTTTTGTAACGATTGTTAAAGTTGCATATTGAAGTCCAAGAAAATATAAAATAATTTAACTTTAGTCTACTCTTACGAGTGTCGGCTATATATAAGTAATATATATATATATAGTAAGCTATATATAAGTAACGCTATAATATATATTGTAATATTTTTCAATGACCTTGTATTTTAGTGTATTTACAGACTGCGAAATGGCTGACCCGCCGAGAACTACGACCCTCAACTCGGATTTAGACAATCAGATGATCAACGTCAACTCTTTGTTGCAAATGCTGAATGGAAATGGCTCAGATTTTGCTGAACTTCAAAATTATTTTGGAGATCCAACCATAAGGTCAGGGTCAGGTGAACCTCTGGTCACGAATGGGAGTCCATTAAACTCAATTGAAGTGGATTCCCTTTATAATATGACTGGATACCCGGTATCCAAAAACCAAATCTGTCTAACAAGTTCTGTCGACGACGGAAACGTCAGTAATGTTACAGTACTTCAGTCAGGCTTCGGTCAACCTGAAAGTATGGAAATCGTTGCAGCTGTGTCAAACCCAATCGTTCGGGTAGTGCCCTGCCGTTTAGTTGAGCGTTCGAACAGAGAGACGTGGCTGATTGTGCCCACACAGGGTGGTAAGTTAAAAAAATTAACTGATTTTTATGTAACTGTCAACATAAATTTATTGACTTGATTCAGCACCTCAGCCATACGTTTCCGTTCCGGTTCCCGGTGGGTTCCCTCAATTGACACCACCCACGATCGCCCCTGAATCTGGTCCTAGTCGCTCCAATGATACTCATGACCCCGAACCATACGTAATGATGTCTAACCTGTCTACGGTGGAAGAAATGCAGGCCCTGGAGAATTCTTTGAAAGATCCAAAGAATAGAAAGAGACTAGTAAGAGTGTATTTTTAATAATTTACAATTAATCGAAGAGAATAAAAATGAATTTGGTCGTGATTGTCTCAGTCAACTTGTTCTACTGAGAGAGAATTATCTTCTCCCAATCAATAATTATTGTTATTAATTTCATTTTAGGAAGATGAGTTTCAAGGAAGAGCAGGGACAAACGCAAAGAACCATATGACAAGGGCTTTGAGTAACTTGATGAAAGTCGAATTGGCTGGTCAGTATAGTTGGGCTGGAATGGCAAGAAATAAGGAAAAAAAGCACAATTTCAAAGATTTGCAAGTCGCGAAAATCCTTGTAGGTAAGTAATCAACAAAGTATGCTTAGTACATTTTGCAGACAAAGAAATAATTAGGATTTTGGTTAACACTAATAACATTTTTTTTTATTATGTAGACGCTATTCTGAAAGTGTACTACGATAAAAAAAATATCAAGAAAAAGAATAGTGCCAGGTTGAAGTTAGAAAATGTTATCAAGGAATGGTTAAAGAGACAGGGCGTCGCATCTAAGAAGGTAAAATTACTAAACTACATACATTATATGCAATTTAAACGTTTAATTCCTAATATGTAATATTATTTTTTGTTTAGGCTGGCAACTAAATCTTTCTTGTTTATTCGGACTCCCTTGATTTTTGCTCTACTCGAAAACGGAAAATTACCATATATTATAAGTTAAATTGATTCAGAGGTCGAAATTACGTAAATTATGTAAATGCGATAATTGAGTACACGTATTTAGTTTAAATGAGGCTTCAATTGGTATTATCTAAAACACATACATGAGTCATTTGCACCACACGGGGCTGTTCATAAGTGACATGTCCTCATGTGGGATCCTTTGGGAGAGGAGTCATCCATGTTGGTCATGTGTCCCATATGTGGGTGAAAAAGGTTAGTTTTAT
>JAQIVZ010001633.1:0-29562 GCA_034700945.1 Arrhopalites spinosus
TTATTATTATTGGGAATGAACGGTTTCTGTTGTTGAGTATTTAAAGACACAAATTAATGTTACAATGTTGTGAGAGAAGCCTTTCCCTTGTACTCGTTAAGGTGACAATGGAGGAAGGTGTGTACAACTAATGCCACTCTGGCAGGTTCAATCATTTTATTATATCTCCCAATTTTATTTTTCATTGTGGGACTTTGATATACTGGACTCGGGCTGTTCACAAAACAAGGTAAATAGAGATTGTTTGTTATAGTTAATAGTGTATCCATGCTATGAAATTAGCGAACGTGCGTGGGACTTTGATGAGGAATAATTTAATCCTCATTTTAACCATGTGTAGGCATGAGCTTGAACAGTACTGTCAATTTAAATTTTTTGTCTCTCCTTTTTCCTACATAATAATAATATGCATATTTTCATCATAAATAATAATAATATCATATGAGTGTCCCAACGGGGCCTACTCACATGCCTATAACGACTCACTGCCGACCGACTAATAATGTATATAATTTTAATCAAATTCATAATCCTTGCATATGTTTAGTTAATAAGCCGTGTGTGTGTGTCTATAACTAATAGTGGAACGCCTTCAAGTTTCCCTTGTACTTGGCTTTATGTCATTTTTTCATAACTTTGTTTACCAGAGCCGACTTGAGAGTCAACAACGTGGAAAGGAGATAAAATTACAGAAATTATAATGCTCATCATTCCAACATAACGTTGCATTCAACTCCAAATGCAAACAATTCTATCTCAATATGTTACTCTTCAAGTATGTACATGCCCTGTACAAATCCACAAATGAATTAATATTTTATATGCAAAGCGACCAACTTAAGAGTTAAATTTAATATTGTGATTGGATTATACCTTCTCACGTTATCTTTGTCATCATAAGGGAAAGAAGGATCCAAAATGGACATAAGTGAAAGGATGAAAAGAATCAAAGTATCACATGAATGAAGACGTCCCTTGTACCATGTTAAAATTAAAAAAAATATTATTAAGGTGACACACTCTTAAATAAACATTCTACTCTTATTGAGTGTTTTGACACTGGTGAAAGAGAAAGTACTTGCTATGAAATTTGCATAACTAATTGTCATAATCCCAAACTTGGTATCAAAAATTATCTAAAGCTCAGTATTCAAATGAGTGTGCGAAAAATAAAAGTTTGTACACAATAACGTTAAATTCCAAGTTTGGAATTATTGGGGCAGCCATCATACTCGCAAGTTACAATTACAATGTATAAAAATATGTACAAGTACACATCCCAGAGCCTTCAAAAGTTGGGCTAGCTTGACTGCCCTTATAAAAACTTATAGGGATATATATTTCATTTGTTACACAGAATGCCACACGGCTACTGCATTATACAAAGTACCTACTTTGCTCCGTCCTTTCTTTATTTGTCGACTGGAAAGGTCTCGACAGCAGAAAAACATCCATCCCTTTCGTCTACCATTTTACAAAATATTTTTTTATGGGCCAAAAGCGTGGCCCATGCTCCAGGAAATTTCTAAGAAGTCTTTCTTTTCTTTCTTCTAGCTCTAATAATGAACAAGCGAGAATTCTAATAATAATTTGTAAAATCACATTACAAAATTCAGTTGTATGTACATACATACGTATACAAGGTACAGGAGATTAGACCCAAGTTGTTCTCAAGTGTTTCACAATAAAAGTTCAACTACTTTTTTTAGAGTATTTCAAACCAATGGCCATGCCATGCCATGTACGAGGAATGTAAAAAAACAAACGAAAACATAAGCCCTTTATTTTTTTCTCTAGTAAAGAATTAACTCTCTTGACTACACACGTAGCCAAATTGAATGACACTATCATTCATGTAGTTATGTGAGATTAAATTTTTAAATATAGTCATTGATTTTCTCAATGAAGACTAAAAATATCGTTTACGTCAATTTTAGTTACACTAATGAAAATGGTTAACTGTTGCCCATTCTGTCAATTGTGAATTGACAGAGAAAAAAGCTTGTACACAATATGTACATAACATGTACTACATAGTACTTTCATAGGTAATTAAAAGCGTATGGCCATAATTTCCCATAAGTAATGTACAAAATATTTCTTCCAGAGTGAAACTTGCATACATTTTCGCACTTGGCTGCTAATGATTTGTGTGTGTCTGGGAGTTGTGGTATGGAGTCTGAAAAAACCATTTTAAATATATTTCTCGTCTACTGATAAAAACTAACTGACTGATAATTTCACCCGGCTCCTTTGGTACACTTGTGATGACATAATAATATAAAACCTTTTTTTAATTTTATTCAAAGGTATGAAGGTATGGCTATGACGTGGCATTATTTGCTGGTTCTTGTGTGTGTGTGTGTGTGGTTGAGGAGGGATAAGTAAAGTAGAAGTGTGGGTTGTAAATTTTGGTTTTGAATGTCAAAGTCGATCTGCATTAATTCCATGTCTGCTATTCTACAAAACGGGTCAGTGCATATACCATTAAATATTTTATAACTAGACGACACACGTACAAGTGCTGGATTATATGTTTTGACATGCCATCTCCTCCATGCACATTCCCCCTATTTTTAATCGCTCTCTCTCTCTCTCTTTACATTTGTATACTCATAATTGCTATACTAAGTAAGTGTATAATGCATTTTAAAATGGATGAGGGCAGGCCATAGGCCAAAACCTTCAATATTTTATTGAAAGTAAAATGTGTATTTTATCATTGATCAACAAAAAAAACAGACAATCAATCAGCAACCCACGCTTTTCCTCCCTCAAAAAGAAAACTTGTATATATATAATAATAATATAATATATATATATTTAGTCAAAACTATTATGTAATTCATGTCATATTAACATTTTGATCAAGGTCACCCTTTACAAGAAACTAAAACATCATCATCATCTTCTTTGTCTTTGTCCTACATGGTCCTTAAATTTTCAAGTGGACCATCCTTTTTAATTTTTCCCGAATAATTAAATAGCATCTACTTTTAACATCAAGTGCTTGCATTGTGTCCCACTACTAAACACGAGACTGTATAATAAAAGAATAAATCACATCCTATAATACATGTACAGTGTATCTGTCTGTACATAATAATGTCATATGATGAGCGTAACATGTTCATTTAAAATTTTAAAAAGTTTATTATACTCACAAAAAAAATTTAAATTTAAAATTACAAGAGTGGGTTAATTGGTTGGTAGACAATTAAAAGATAAAACTAAGGAAATGGGTAAGTTTTTAAGAAAAACAAAAATGCATTTTGAGTCGTGACATTAATAAACTTGGATATTACTGCTATTTCATATGGGGGTTACAAGAACCACAGAAATTTTAAGAGAGAGAGAGAGAGGAAGATGTTGGCTCATCTTTTGAGTTGATCCCAAAACGGGAAAAAGTAGGAGTTGGTTCACTATTCTTTTATAGTATGTACTCAAAGGGTGGAATAAAACAAGGATGATATTGAAATTTTGTAGAGAGAGAGAGAAGGGGAAATGAGAATATGTTTGAAGAAAATGCATTGCGGTGAATGTGTTCAATGTTTACCGACTGAATACTATTTTTGGACATATATTTTTTGTACAAGTATTTGTTTCCTTCTTCTCCTCCCTTTTAACTTTGAGAAACTTTAGAGATACAAGAGGAGAAACAAGTACCCAAATATATTTTCATAAGATGAGGAAGAATCATCTCATGGTAAAAGCCAAGAGACTTGAGAGAGAGAGATGAAAAAAAGAAGGTTATTTTAGTCTCTTCTTGTACATTTTCCAGACGACATGAGAAGAGATCCTTCTTCAACTATCCAGATTACATTTAACCATTTATATATATAAATAAAGAGAGAGAGAGAGTTGAAAAAGTTCACACAACTCTCATTTCCAAACTGACATGAACATTTTATTGACAAAATCGCAATTTACTATTTCATTAACGCTTCAATTTTTCCAAATCAAGTGTAAAGAATAAAAAAGGCATTTTTCATCCAGTACTTTTTGTAAAAAAGGGAGATTCAATATTCAATTTAGGTATTGGAAATGAAATTTTGAACTTCTTTATTTTTAAATTTATAAATACACCGTACTTCCCAGTACATTGAACATTGTAAAATAATACAGACAGACAGTAACAAAAACATTGTAAAACATAAAATTTATTTTTAATTCAAAGAGAATCTTTATGAGGATGAACCATGTACGAATTTGCGATTACAATTTTAAAATTCATTGGTGGTTTTACATCAAGAGAATTGACCGTTACATTTCTGAGTTTCAGTTGCACCCTTACATTATTTACTTTATTGTAAAAAATTTATATAAAAAAAAATTTTTTCTTCATTTATTTAAGTAAACACTTTTTTTTCTCTTAAACTTTGTAAAAAGAGATAAGCTCAAAGAGAGAGATGTGTACACATACAAAGTTGCATAAAAACCACACAGAAAAAAAGAGATGAAACCAAGCCTGCTTGCAAAATATGTACTTCATTGTAATGTAGAGATGGAATTAATGTTAAAAAAAGATCCAAGTTTTTGATCTTAGATTAATCGTGTCTTGCAAGTCTCAAACAAGCTTTACAATTTTCAACACAAAATTACTTTTTGGTCATATATCTGTACAATATAGCACACAGAGTTTGTTTCGTGTGTAGTGTACACAATACAAAAAAAGCTAGAAACCGTCTTGGTCTTGGTTGATGCAGTAAAATAATCCGGTGGAATATCCTTCAGCTGATTATCAAAAATTCTGGTACAAACCAAGGATTCAACATTTTTTTAGTAGTACTCGTACATACCAAAAAAAAGAGAAATATTATGTCTAATTCTTTTCAATTGTGTACATACCATAAAAAGGTAATAACTTGCATCTCTATCTTTTGTCCATGGATAATACATATAGACATACTCCCATTTACTGCAATGCAGATATGCTTCATGATAAAACCATGTGAATTTTATTATATCTAAAATTGTTTTCCATGCAATAACACACCCCTCTCTTTTTTCTAATATGTACACAAAATAATATTCCATGTTGATAGTCTAGGATAATAAATTATATTGTAATTCTTCCAGGCAAACTCATAGTCTTAATCAGTTTTTTTTAAAACCATTATTAGCATCACAAGTCAACCATGTCCCATGTCCCATGTCAGTAAATGCAAATACCAAAACCGGCATTTTCACATCTTGGGCTATATATAGCCCTTACAAAGACTTGTTTCTTGTCCAACCTTTTCTAAAAAGTTTAAACCCGGAGAAACATGACATATGAGAATTGACATTGACATTTTAAACGATGTATGCAATTTCATACTAAAAAAAATTCATTTAAAGAATCCTCCATGGATTTTCACAAAGTACTTTGGCAAAAATTAATGTGATTGTATATGTCATTGTCTATGGATATTATTTAGCATGCCATTTTAAAATCTACTCACAATTTTAAGCCGCTTTTATGTGAGACGAAACACGAAAAAGCCGGTATATTTGTAGTGAGTTTTGGTATAAAATAATTTGAAAGTTTACCTTCAAAACGAGCTGCCAGTCCTACCATCTCGAACTTGCATTTGCATCGTCAAAGATTCTTAGCTTTGCTTTGAGACTTGAAGGTGGTGATGGTGGTAGTTTTACCAAGTTGACTACCAACTTTTTCATAGAATCTCCTTCAAAAATTGGACGTTGATGAAAACAAAAAATTTTAATGCTTGTTACTTTTTTGGCTTTACCTTGAATAGTGCTTCTTCACTTACAAGTTATCATTTTTATTAGTCAAAACAATCTCAAGAGTAACCAGTAAACAAGGATTTGAATTTTTCATGATAAAAAAAATAAAGATTTTCAAAGTTGCAACTTGCAACCCATTTTTTTAGGGGAAAAAATAAGAAAGTTATGGTGATTATAATCAATCATGACTCATAACCATGACTCTCCACAGGTAATGTACAAGTACAAGTGATTACTCCACAAGAAAATGATCAACTAGTGTATCAGACTAGGTTTGTTACGCTTATGAATTACAATAATAATGTAATTATTGTGTTGTCATATATTATTTCCCTGCTTTCTTGACTTTTCATTTTTTAAATAGCCCTGCACACTTCCACTCAAGGAATTAAATTTAATAAATATGCATATTCCCTCAAAATTTGTACCCCAGTAAAATAAACAAAGTTGGACTAATTTGCATTTTTACAAAAGAGTCATGTTTTAAATACATTTTATTTCATTTTATATGTACAATGTATACATCAATCTAGAAAAAAACATGTGCTTGAGAATGTCAAAAAGTATGTATCTCATCAAAAAAAACTTCTCTTATAGTCATAATCCGTAATTGTAGACGAGATGACCCTTATACTTTTGAGTGCAATGTGCAAAAAAATATGTTTTTTTTTGCTTAACATGTCATTCGATTTACAGTTCAAGTAATCTCTACTTTGTAGAGCTCAAATGTCAAATCTTCTTTTTTGCTTCCAAATCTCTCTCTTACATTGTATACTTTTTAATGTATGCAATTATAATTCGATGTGTGTGTGTACAAATGAAAAAAGATATGTGTATATGTATCATGTGTCTCAATTCTCATTCTATTCAACAGATTTGATTTCTTTTTTCACTCAATATGTCAAGTGTCCATCAACTGTTGCTATTTTATTTTTTTTTGCAAAAAATATTTTGTGACTACTGGCCAATTTGCATATAACAATTTTTGACCATCCTCTTTTTTTCTAAATTTAGGTAGACCATAGCCTCATTTTTTTAATTAACTTTACTTCTTTACTTGAGGGCTTTGAGAAAAAGAGGAGAGCAGTAAATTTCCCCAATTCCCCACAGTCGATATTTTCAATTTTTTGAGTCTGTAGTCTGCTAATTAAAGAGGGGGGAAGAGGATTAATTAAAATGTAGGAAAAGGTCAAAATTTGAGAAAACCGTTTCTTCAAAAGTACCCCAAACTGACTTACTCTCTTGACTAATTAAAATAAAGCAGTTATGTATATGAAATGAAGAGAAAAAGATGAATATTCGCAAATGACAACTCCCAAAGTTCATTTGTTGAACCATCATCATTCAATTCCTCTTTCCGTTAATGAACCCTGGGCAGAGGTGAGAGAGACAAAGAGAGCGAGCGAAATGAGAAGAATAAAAAAAACCTTTTCAAGTTCTACATCTTGTTTTGTAATAATGGATATGGTAGCAAAGAGGGACAACCGACAACCGACAATAATAAATAAGAATTGCAATAGATTAAGTATTATAATAATACTACAATATACATTTGCCAAATATGAGTCTACAGATATGCACTGGATCTTTGAAATGTATCCAAAAGGTTAATCTTGTTTCCTAAACCACAATGTCACATGTGTAGCCAACAGCCTGTTGCTTGCCCTTTAGAATAGTTTTGTCAGAGAGAGAGAGACAGAAAAAAATACAAATTAGTTGAACTAATTTTAAAATTTATTGTCTCTGTAAAACTTTACTCTCTCATCGACCATCCATCCCAAGTCCCAGAGAGTCGTATCTGTAGTTACCAGGTAAAATAATTTATCGTGAGTTGTTATACATATTACAGATATATATATATGTATAACAATATATTTCACTGGTGTAAACTAGTTAACTGATCATAGTCTATTTCACTGTTGTCGGTGCTATAGGCGAGAGAGGAAGAAGAAGAGGAAAAAAAAGTTGCATGCATATTTAAATGGGTATACATAACTATACAGTAAAATAATAACGAGTCTCTCTCCCTGTGACTGTGTGTACTCATAGAACGTTGAAATCTCTTTGTACTTGAGCTACGATATAATAATTTTATATTGGAAAACAGATGAGCACAAAAAAAACAAGTATACACAAGAAAGAGAGGCAGTGAAGCCCAGAACCCAAAAGAAAAGGGGGAACCCGAAGAAAGAAGAAGAAAAGTTTTATACCTTCTACACTCTTGTACACAAGAGAGCCTAGAAGCTACAGAAGAAGAAGAGTATGGCGGCAGTAAATATAATATGATGGTACATGTAGACGGTCTGAACAACAACAACTGAGCCCCAGCCACGTTACCAACACATCTCATTGTACATCTACATCTTACATGTACAGTAAAATGATGCCCTGTACTTTTCTTACAAGTAATATTAAACTACATATACATATAGGCAGAATCTTGTATACTAATATATTACAGGTAGAGGGGATGCTCTTTAGTTTTTGTGTATATAATTCATTGCAGTTACTACACACTGACTGAAGATATATACATGTGTACACACTCTCTCTCTTTCTGTTGTATGCGTACAAATGTAAAAAAGGCAAGGCAATGCCTCACCTGTTCCGTCCGTCTGAGGCAATGGCATGGGCCAAGAGCCATCAGATTTCCTTCTCTCTCTCTCTCTCTTGGTCTTTTAGATATTATGAGATACACACCACAACCACCATCACCACCACTACTTTGGGTTTATACCAAGTGTACTCTGTAGAATGGCCAAAAGAAGTTAGCTCCTCTTACTACTACTACTACTAACAGTGTATAAGTATACAGAATATACACCTTTTGGTTTCGGAGAGAGAGAGAGAGAGGCAATGAAAATGTGTTGGCAGTTGGCTCCCTGTTAGTTCATAAGAAATGTTCGGTATGGTCACATCAAGTTGAAACCTGCACTTTGACTTTAAACTCGTCTCTCATGTGCACTTGAGTAAGTCTTAGCTATTTGCTACCTAAAGGCACACACTCTCTCACAAGGATCCCCAATTTCCCGACAGGCCCTACCAACACCTGTCAGGTAAGCTAGAAACGGAAATTCTTTATTTTGACTGTACTTACAGATATTCAAAACCATCACCCCTTTTTTGTTTTTTAATTCAAGTCCATGTGTCTCTTCTGTCTTGTCTCGTGTGTGTACATTATTATCACAAGTGTGTGTGTGTGTAGAATCTATACAATAATAATACACCTTACTTATATAAATGTAGTTTATGTATTATATTCATAGTTTATAGAGAGAGAGACAAGTATTGAAAACACTTTCAATTAAATAATATTGAAAATATTCTTCTCAGAATAGGAAGAGAGCAGGAAGTGACATTTTATATGTTCAAAAAAACAAACCATCGAGAAGGGAATATATTACAACATGAGGAGACAGTTGTAATAGTTTAACTTTCAACGATTCAAAAAAACTATTCAAAACTTGTAACGGGTGCCCCTTCTCCTTCTTCTTGTTTTGTTGTTGGTCATCATTTCTTGTACTACAAGGAACAAAGAAGCATGTTGAACATTCTTCCAAGTTCTTTATTATTATTATTATTATTATTCTTTCCTCCTTTTTACTTTACTACACAAAGACGACGACCGGAAGACTAGTCGTGATTGTGATTTAACAGAAATTTTTTTTTTCAAATTTTGTAGTTTTTAATAACTAAAACTTTACAAAGAAAATAATGCACGAATTTTCATGACGTCTCAAAGATTAAAAAAGTGAACTCAAAAAATAATAAATTAAATTTATGTTCAACTAACGTCAATAACTAAAGATACAAAAAGTGCTTCGACTTATCAACAACAAGACAAGTCTTTTGATAAATCTATATTCTATTATATAAAAAGAAAATTTGTGAAAATAGTTATAAACTCTCAAAATAATAAGTAACGTTAATCATAAGGTTTAAAAGGAAACATTTTAAGTGAGTTGAAATTTTGTGACAGACAAAACTTGACAAGAGGAGCCAAAGTTTTGTGTCTATAGGTATATTTAAAATTGTTATTATTTTTAGGAAAGTTTTTGTGTGTCGTTTAAGGGCAAAAGAAATTTATGCTGTCTACTATCAGTAATTAAAGAAAGTCCACTTGTTACATTAATGTGCCTTTGCGATTAGGTCAAGACATAATAATAACCATATATAAGGTAATGTTATACCAGTACAACCTTTACCTTTGCCGTTATGCCTAGCCACTGTGACAGTCAACTGTCATTATTTTGCATCTTGCATTTTGCACACTTTGAGGGTGAAATGGGTGAAAGTGTCAGTGCAAAAAAAACGGCCTCCTCTCTTGACCATTTTTCACATTTAACGTTCATGCGAATTACACTATCAATGAGAATCCTTTTGTTCTTTGTTTGTGGAGAATAACATTTCATATTTAAGTTGACACTTAATTATTAACATTGTTACAAAATTTACTCTTAAGTTTGTTTACCTTTTATGATATTTACTATGTAATAGAGATATGTTACGAATCAACTCATTACGGATATATAAATATTTATTAGACGAACATCACAACTGATTGTTCATTTTAAATTGAAAATTTCCACAAAAATGTGCGTAAGTTCCTGTTATTGAGACAAAGAATTATTCACGTTTCAAATTGATTTTAAATGTCATTATTTTCTCATCGTAAAATATGACGAGATAAATATTTCCCTTTTCCGCCCTTTTCCAACAAAAATTCCTCACAAAAAAAATTCAAGAAAATGACAGTTGAGTGACAAAACGAATTCCCCTGATTCATGGAAAATAGGAAATGTCAATGACATTTTTTTTTGTTGATTTGTAAATTTTACAATTCAATCTGCGTACAATGTATGTACCATATTGAGATAACCTCCACGTTATAAAATTCATTGTTAATTTTTTTTTCTATCATGTGTTAAATTCAATTTAAATAGGTAAAAATAATAATAATCATTGGAGGAGTACGAAAAACAGCATGAAAAATATATTATGCGTATAACAAATATTCTTCGTAGACACACACAAAAGTGTATAAAAAAGTGACTTGTAAGATACAACAGTGCTCATGCATAAACGAAACAAATGCAATCTAACCTTCTCGTATATTTTATGATCATTTTCTTTGGTTGTGGAAGCATCAACAGCAGCCAACAACCAGCAAGCAATACCATGATATTGTGAACCAACTTACCAAGTTTAAAAAAAACTATTATTATACATTGCGTATAATATTATATACATAATAAATATAAATACGTAGACCATGTGCCATCCAAGATAAAACCCTCTTTCCTCATAGTTTTTATTTTATGCTTGTGTGAGCTTCAATTTTTTTGAAGGCAAAGGCTCCGTCCACGGCTCTTTTTTATGTATACATATACACACAATTTTTTATATATCTTAGCACCTGGAGTTGAAGAATTTGTATTCTTTGAAACTCTTCTTGTTCTGGATGGCATCACAATCAAGACAAAGACACTCAACCATTTCTGTTTACTTTCATTCCATGAATTGTGTGAAGAGACAGAGAGAGAGAGAAAGAGAGAGAGAAGTATTATTTGTTTTGTGTACCTCCTGCACTACAAACTTGTGTCCCTGCATACCACAAAAAAGTCTCAGTTACAAAATTCATCTTATCACAATAGTTTAATATAACTCTCTGCTGATTTAGATTGTTTAAAAATATAAGATTTTAGACAATACAAAATAAAAATTAGTTATATAATTTTTCAATTTGAATTCCCTTCTCTCTTATCTTGTCATCTTCGTATTTCAGTTCTAAAATAAAATACACGCTGGTTACAATACAGATTACCACGTTCTCTGTAACATGAAATACATGAGCTATAGGTCGGCAGGTCGGCATGGGTTAATAGCTATTGATAAAATTGACCTCCTTATCGACCTGGAATCTTGTCCATAAAAGTTGTGTACCATTTCATGCCAGTACAGATATCTGTATGATGTACTACATCCTTTATATAGAAAACATGTACATTATATTGATTTAATTTTGGTTTAACCTCATTATAATAATATCATGGTTCTCTCTCTCTCTACATGTACTTGTACTTGTACAATGTTTTTTAATATTATTTTTGTGGTGCTATAAAACAAGTGAAATTAATATAAGAAGCCTTAATATACTCGTACTTTGTATATAAAAAAGTGTAAAAAATAGGCTTGGGTTGGAAGCGTTAGTCTAAGGTGGAGGTCAAGCTAATCGTAAGTTGAAGGGTTAAAACAATTATTTGGTAGATTTTAAGATACGAGACTTGACTGATAGCTTTTCATATAACTTATACTGTAGGTACACTATAAAAGAGAACTAGTGAGAGGGGATTTAGTGCTATACAATTTTTACAATTAAAGTAATTTGAACATGTATATTATTATGTACAAAAAAAAATAACTAAGACGGGAAATCAGAGGAGACGGTACATGCTCCTCAGTTTTCAAAACTTTGTGTACATATTCAGTCGAGCAATATTTGGTATGAAAAAAAGTGTTTTGGGAGCTTACACTTTTTATACATGATGTACATAGTATAGAGGTGTATGTGTCTATGTGTTGATAATGATAGCGAGATTTAAAAGTTTTTTGACTGGTCCTACAATATACACTCTGTCCTGTATTACATATAGGATAGGATAAGACGTGTGTTATTTGATGGCGTAAGATATATCAGTAGTAAAAGAGGTTACTAAAAGGTAAAATAATGATGCGTAAGCCCCAAGGCGTAATTATTATCAAGCGATTAATTCTTTTTTTTCTTCCAAAATAAAAAAAAAGTTGCCCAAAATTCCACTGTCCAAAAAATTATTTTGTGTTGCATACAGATATAATATAAGTCATGTATATTTATACACAGTGTATAACTGTATATATTAAATATAACAAGAGTGGAAAACTTGTTGCACTTTAAGTAGCCTCTCTCTCTGGGTCTCTCAGACTACACAATATCTATTATTATTAACAGACTACTTGTTATATCATTTATGAACCTACTACTTACGATTAGAACATTGTAAACCATTAGGAACAATGATATGCATCAAAAGTTAATCCTCCTTCTTTTAACCCTGACTCTTTATTGTTGTCTCTCTGTGACCAAAGTCGGAGCTAAATGGAGAAGGTGATTTTGCGTTGATTTGCCAAGATTACAAGGTACCGTAATCAACATGATTAGGTCTCCTTGTCCATGTTTTTCTTTTTTGGCCTGCAGCCCTTTGGCACTCGAGATTTTGTTCTCTGTACGTGTAGTTGAGCTTGATTTTTCTCCTTTTTCTTGTAATTTATCCACACAAATGTATGTACACATACAGCTTGACAAGATGGAGGGAAGAATATTAGAGAAAATTAAACTGGAAATTTGTTTCTTTTTCTTGTGTAATCGTACAAAATTAAAAAAATATGGATGGTGTACATACTTAAGTTGGTCATAATTCTAAGGATATTTGTCAAAAAATATCCTCGTGCTGCTTCTTTAAATGGACTTTACAAAGATTTTAAGGGGAGAGAAGGGGAGAGAGAGACGGGAGCTGTAAAATAAACAGCTAGGAAATATGAGACAGAGAGTATAATAATGTTGTGTACAAGTTGAAATGAAAATAATGTTCATGTTTTAAATTGTTTAGGGAAATAAGAGAAAAAAAACATGGCTTACAATGGAGGCCTGGAAGATCCCCAAAATTCATGGCCTTTCTCGGTAAGGTACACTGCATCTCCTTACCGGAAATCGAAATTTCCTGTCGATGTAGTTGGTGAGAGCTCAGGAAACCATTGGACCAATCCTAGTACCTTTACAAATGGTACAAATAGTAATGGACATCAACACAATGTCCCCTACAACCCCTTTCACTACATGAATACGGGAGTCGGGGATAGTCTACTTCAACAACAACAACAAAATCATCAACAACAGCAACAGAATAACAACAGTAATAATAATCATTTCTATCATCATCACTACCGTGAGTATCTTCCACAGGATGGTGGTCACAGTGGAGTCATAAATGAGACGAGTCAACATCAGCATTATTCTATTCCTGGTTCTGATCATCATCACTCCTATGGTCTTCCGGCTCCTCATCCTCATCCCAGTCTTTCCATTCCATCAGCCAACAATTGTCATTTTTTCATGCGATATCCTCGTAATTTTCGTCCGAATTGTGGATACACTGCCGACAATAATCAACTCAATCAGGTTACCTAAATATTCTTCTTTTTTTTACATCATTTACTCCATATTTAAACTCTAATTGTCCAACTATTTTTTTATTCATAAAAAAACAACACAACACTATTTCAACATTATTTCCTTCCTGAATATATTACACACAGAGAGACACATTGTTTTAAAAATCTTTATAGTACGTCGTACTAGATTTGATAGTTAGTTGATTATATTTTTTTGTGATTTTTTCATAAAAAAGGGACAAGTTTTATATTGTGAGACAATTTTTACATGTAGTGAATTCCAAATGGAAAATCATTAAATTTATTGACATTTTATAACTTGACCGGATAGAAAAGAATATAATGATTGTGAGTGGTGGGTTGTGACTGTTAAAAATTTGTATACCAATTCTACAGTTTGTACCCCATACAGATTACGACACACATTTCAATCACAATACAGATATACATGTATAAAACAACATGTTAAATAGCAAAAAACCCTCTTTTTCTGTATCAACATTTTTCATGAAAGAAGGAGGGGTGAGACGAGAGAGAGAGAGAGAGAGAGAGAGGTAAAAAAACAACAAACGGACTATACTCATGGACAAAAAAAAATTAAACAGTTGAAAACTTTTATGGTTATTTTAAAGTGAACATAAAATAGCTCGTCGAGTCTGTGTGTTGACTGTAGGGACCGCGAAGAGTTTAACAGACGAGCGTTAAGTACATTGAAGGATTAACTTAATGTCAGTTTCCTCTTTATAACTACATAATATTTTATATACCTGACCATGTACACTGCATGGTTTAGCAATAAAGGAGACCTTCGATCAATTTATCGAACGCTTTGTGTCTCTCTTATGATCATACATAAACTACCTATAAAGTATATTACATTGTATAATATCCCCATTTTTTGTTGCAGGTGGAAGGGATTTTAGACGGCTATGACGAAGGTACGTGTACTTATCTTTTATATAAAAAAATAGAAAATAATTAGTTAATTTTAAACCATTAGAATTAAACAAAAACGGTACTCTCCTTGTGGAGTATTGGATTTAATTCAAATGAGTTTGTTATTACAAAAATGTCCTTAGGATTAATTATAGCTTATGTGATATTAATTATTTTGTGTGTGTGTGAAATGATAAAGGATACATTGAAGATCTGAAGCAGCCGTACAATGGACAAAACAACATAATAAGGATAAATAATGGTGGGGGGATAGTTGGGACAAGTGAGAATAATAATGTGGACTATGATCCATACTCCTATGTGTATGACTCAAAGATTCATGAGGATTTGAGTGTGACGAGTGTTTGTTGTGGTGAACGTGAGGCTTCATCAGTCTCAATGCCAATGCAATTCGGTAGTTCCCTTGTAGCATTAAGTTCGCGTAACGGGAGTAGTGAGAATGAGTATGAAGAAATTCGCGACGTGGCTCGATACATGAATAATAATAGTAGTGGTGGTCGTGGTGGGCCACTTCATTTCAAAAGTTTCTCCAGTACAGATGATATTCTCGCTGAAGTGGTCCAAGTTCAACAAAGACATGATCGTGTATTGGATCAATTAAATTTAGAAGTTGAGAATCTTCTCATAAGTTCAACAAATGATATTGAGAGTGGTGATGGTGGAGGTGGTTGTCGAAGTGGTACAGTGTGTCAAAATGATAAAATGAATGGTCATTTGGACAAAATGTCCAGTCTTAGTTTGAATGGAATTTACCAAGAATGTTACTGTGATGAAATTCCATCTGCTCCACAATTCAGCAGTGCACTCACTAGACCAGGTGTCCACCAAAATGTAAACTCTTTGTTGTTGTCATCTTCCAAGGAAGGAGCAGCCAGCTGTTGTTGTGGAACTGTGACAAGGGATAATGGTCAAATTTTGAGGGGTCGTCGATCCAATAGTCTTACTCTCAATAGTTCAAATAGTCATCATCATGGAATGGCCAATACAGCGACAGAGTCTTATACTTCGACTCCTATGAGTGTATCCGGTTCTCCTAACAATTGTAGTACAATTATCAGTCGCAAGAAAAAATTAGATCGTCAACCTAACCAGCCAAATGACAGTAACAACTGTGGAGTAACTAAATTAACTAATAACCATCATCATATCCTCCCTTCTTCAACTACGTCCGCTCCTCAAACTCATCATCTACTTCTTGAAGACAAGAGACATGGCTGTAAGAACCGACATCATCGTTCCTACTCCCTCATTCCCCATTGGAAAATTAGGGAACATCTTAGGAGACTTCCTTTTCTCAAACAACAACGTAAGTTCAAGTTCATTCCATTATCTTCATTCATTCTCTCTCTGTCACTCTCCCTCCTAAGCTCCTTAAGGGTCCATTCACCAAATTCTTTTTTTTTCCACCAAAACTTTCCACCAAATATTTTCCATTTTAATAGCCTTCCAACTTTAAATGTGCTTTTACGCTTATTTGTTCAAACAAAAATGCCTACAAACGATGAGTAATCCAAATAATATGTAAATCGTTGGCTATTGTATCCTTTATTTAGACAAAAACAAAAAACAAACCATACAAATCCATGCAAACTTTTCATGCTCACTTCATTGACTTTTTAATTAACCTTCAATTTTTTTAGCGTCTCTCCATGTTCAGACATAATTAGTATTACCATTATGATTATAATTATAGGTGTAATGTTTAGAAATGATCCTTTATTTTTTGTTGAAACTCTCAATCATTTTTTGAAAAATGATTTTTAACAATAGTTTGATTCATCTCTGGAATATTAAATAGCGGTTTAATTTGTGTATGTGTAATACATGTTTGTATTTACAACATAAAATAAAGAGTTTCAACATTCTTCACTCCTCCTCTCTTTTTTTATAATTCTATACAAAACTTCCTGGTATCAATTTCAGATGACACATCACACACACTGAAAAAGAAGAAGATTGTGTGTACACACAAATTTTTTGTGTGATATTATCTTACAAATGATATTCTTACCTTGTTACTCTCATTAAATTCATAGTCTCTTCTCTTTTCATCAACTCTCGTTGAATCAGAGAGTATCAAGATTCACAATCAGATTGAAAATCATTTTTTCTCTGTGAAATGAGATTTGTAAATTTATGCTCTTCACTGCTTCTGTTTTGTTGTCCAATCTTTTTCTTCTCCTCCTCCTCCATATCCAAATAAGAAGGGAGGATTGTGTTCAGCATATAACTTGTCAATATGTGTAATATGTACAGAGATTTAATATGTCGACGGATACGATCCACTACTACCGCCTATCAAATTACATTCTTTGAAAAACTTATATATATTTTTTTTGAAAACAAACAACAAGCTTAGTAGTAGGGGTTGTAAGGGGAGATGGTGGTTTAACATTTATCTGTATAAGAAAGTTTGTGGGGTAGCAACTGGAGCAAACGTTCCTTTCAAACTTTGGGTCAACGGATGTCAGTTCTTCTTCTTGGAACTCTCCATCCCCATCTTTTACATTTTACTACTACCTCATAAGTATTAATGATGTTATGCCAAAACTTTAAACTTTAAAATAAAAATGTTTTATGTCCTACTGGAAACACCAAGTACTTTGGCTTTTCCGGTGTCGTCTCGGTTTAAACTCAAAAAAGTCATTCATATTATTATTTAAAGAGAAGCAATAGAAAAAAGTGCGTATACCCTTTAGTATTTTGTACAATAACAAAAACATGAGAGTCAACAGGTCTAGCTCATCACAGTTGAATATTCTTGTCCATTTTTTTTCTCCTCATTTCATGAATGAGAAATGTTGAGCCCGTGATGATAAGTTTGTTGGACAGTCATGATATAACAATCCGAACTTAAGACTTGTATTTGGTGTGAAGGCCATGATTTTGATTATATAGTACAGATATAAAAAATTTTTGTATTCTCATAAAACTTTTTTCTCCTCCTCCTCCAAAGAAATATTGAAAGAATAAAAAAAAATTGTTTGGACAAAAATCCACAGCCGCCCCAATTATTATTGCACATGCACATATCAGAGTATACTCAGGGAGTGTGTGTGTGTCAGAAAATCCGTGAACATGCAATAAGTCTTTGTAAAATAAATAGTTTCACGTCCGCTACAGCGGATGAGAGATAATATAGATAGATGATCAGAGATAATACAGAAAAAAAGTTGAAGGAGGAGGACTACACCCATTTCAAGTACATAGACGAGACGAAAATATTAAGAATGAAAAAATTTTGGAATACAAGAAAAAAAATCATTTTACATTGAAGCTTCTCTTTATTATTCAATGCTCAAATATGTTGATCTTCATTTGAAAAGACAAGAAGGAGATGGGCCAAAAAGGAGCGTGTGCACTCTCTTTTGATTTTCTTTTCACTGGCTCTGACCCTCTCTGACTCATTTTTCAGAGGTCGGGGTGGTTGTCCAGCTTTCAGCCTTTTAGTTTAAGAGCGTGATGTGCATCTAGAGTCTGTATACAATTTAGAAGAAGAAGAAAAAAACATGAATTACAAGGGAAGGAACGTGTGTACTTACATGGGTAGTTTTTATAAAGTGCTCCTGGTTCTTGTTGTTATGTGTCCATGTGAATAAGAAATGAAAAGTATACATTGTCAATCCCTCACATGCTCATGTACTCACTCTCTATTGTCCAAATAGTTTGGCAATGTTTGACAATCCAGAATATCCATGGAACTGGAGCTCTCTCTCTCTCTCTCTGAAAGCAAATAGTCATTTTTTTCCCGTTGACTACCAAACAAGTTGGAACATGAATGAGAATGAGAAGGGGACCAAGTTTTCTTCTCTCTCCCTCTTTTTTCACAGGTCTGATGAAATATTAATTTATTGACTACTGGATTCTGATAAATTATTTTGTGAGACATGCAATAAGATTGTAATCCATGGGACGAGAGAGAATTCTCGCCGTGTTGATGGGCTTCACTCACGTTTTCTTGTTCAATTTCTTTTGACTCTTTCAAAGTCTTGAAACATGAGACGGTCTTTCTACACAAGATTACATGTACACTGTAAGTTTGACTTGATACCCTGTAAAATATTTTGAATATTATGCATCCCTACTTTATCCTCCTTATAAATCCAACACTTGAACTATAACAATATAAACAAAATACCCTATAAACCCCTAAACCCCATTATTATTATACTGGATGAGTAGACACAAAAGGTAAGGGGACTATAGGGAATAGGGAGGTGAGAGGAGTCTGTACATATGAGAGATTGCATGTGGCGAGTAATGAGCAAAAAATTATTGCACATTTATAATATGTATACTCGTAGTTGTCCCTTTTTTTCTTATTGTTCCTTCTCCCTTACTAATATAACGACGGCAAAACTTAAATACATTATTAGAACCCTCTCTCTCTCAACTAGTTATATTATGTAATAATTTTTTTAGTTAACTTTTACTCTTGTTCTCTCTTTCCGTCGTCATTCATGTCGCTATTTTGCTACTACTCGAGACTTGTAGTTTAAGCCCTTTTGAATTACAGTCCTAATGAATGTTGGGCTTTGACTCGTTTCGGCTTTTTCGTTTCTCCTCTCCTGCTGCTTACTGCCACTCTGTTGTGTGCTGATATGTGACTTTTTGGATGTGATGCAATTTTCTACAAGTACCAACATTATCTCTACATATATCTGTACAACCATTGGTATTCCCAAACGAGAATATTAGCAATAGACCAAAAAATGGTAGAGAGAGAGAAGAGATGCTACTTTACTATACAAGTCGGCAAGATTATGTCTGTCGGCTCTCTATCTCTCTCTGTGTGTGTACAGATATTGTAGTCGCTCATGTCTCATGTTCTTGTTCTTGTTACCAAGTCATAACTAAATGAGGAATAATTTTCTCCAACATGTCTCTTTGTCTATTGAATCCAGCTCAGGGTTAAGTTGAAGAAGCTGTGTAAAGAGATTTTCAGCTGGGAGTTTTGTGCATCGTCTTCAATAATATCTGTTGTACTTGTACATATTTTCCTCCATGTTCCATGTGTCAAAACTTGTACAGATACTACATACATATGCATCAACTGGAGTACATAGACACCTTTACACATGTATTATTTACTTAGCTGCTTCGTTATGATAGTCATCGTAAATATGTCTATAAGTAGATTTTGTTGATATTGCCCTCCATTATTTTTTTCCTTCTTCTTAAATCCCCCTTCTCTCTCTCTTGCTCCTCCAAAATACTTTTTGTGGTTTATTTTTCTCTCTATTAAAAGATGTATATTATGTAATACATGAGAATTTACATGAACAGAGTTGATAACCATACATATATGGTCCATACTCCATACCTTAAAAGTTTATGAGACTTAATCTTTATCTTGTATACGGAGGGAGAGAGAGAGAGGAATGAGACCAATGTAATAATATTATTCCTTTTTTGTGCTTGCATAGTCCTCTCATCTGTGATCTACAAGTGTTGGTTTGTGTGGGGTTTTAAAAAACGTTTGCATTTGATCCATGATGATTCAAGTTCAAAGTCTATGCACAAAAATCCATCTTTGTAAATTATAAACATTTTGTAATATTCCTATGTTTCATATCTCTGGTTATTTTTTTATGTTATAAAAATATAAATAACACAGCAGCAGCAGCGGTCCTTCTTATTTTCTTGAGATGATATCTTGAGATAAAGAATTTTTTTTAAGTTTATGATCCTCTGTTTTGAAACAACAAAGAGAATGTGTAACAAGATGATAATAATAACTTGGACCAATAAGTTGTTTAGTTAGTACATTTATTTCGGTTCAATAAAAACTTTGTGCTTGAACAAAGTCAATCTTCTCATTCTGATGATTATGTACAGTACACAATTCGTTAATTATAATAACTTCAAACTTGTACATTTTTGAATTTACAATAAAAAGCATTCAATTAAGTGTTTGGCATGGCTATTGCCGCTCTACAATGTAGAAGATACATAATTATTGTAAGTTTTTCTGAGTCGACAGCTTGTGTTTGTAAAAATAGATATATGGAGGATGTTGGGAAGATGAATGGATAAGAGATTTAAAAATTTGAATACCTTGAGGTCGACAAGCGCACTATTTTATCCTTAATAATAGGGGGGCTGTCAATAGTCAATTTTGGGAAAAAGAGAAAAGAATACACATTTTAAAAGAAAATCTTTTTTGACTGATTGATATGAACTCCACCACACCATCCCTCAACTTTTTCTATTCATCTTCTTTGTCTTCCCCCTCCATTTCCCCTTGTCCAGAAGAAAAACCCTCAATTGTCTCTTTCGTTTTGTGAATATCATTAGTAAAATATGGAACAAAATGGAGCATCATCATTCTCCCTCCTCCTCCATTTGCTACAAAGTCTCCTCGTTTCCTTCTCTTTGTCTCCTTCCGTCCACTACTCTCTGACTCTAAATAAATACCAACTTGCGTCAGATGTGGTAAATAAAGACAAAATGAAAATTTAACCTCCACCTCTATAAAAATCCTCTCTCTCTCTTTAGAAAAGGTAAAATAGATTTTGGTTCACAAAAAAATACTGAGTAACTCGTACATAGAGCCCAATTCTCTCTTCATCATGATCATGAGTGTGGTATAGGCCACTAAAAGTGCACAGTGTATAGAAGTAAAAAAATTAGTTGAAAATGGTTTCTGTTAGTATAGTCTGTTTCTGTCTTGGTAGAGAAAAAGTGATGCAATGGGAATGGTAGGAAGCAGGAGGGGGAGTAAATTGCTGATAGAATATAAATGGTTAAATAGAAAAGATAAAGGGCGGATAAAGGTATTAGATGGATGTACTGTCGTATATATAAAATATAGAAGAAGTAGTAAGTAGACATGTTCCTAAATTTTAGATTATTATGTAGACACAGTAATAGTATCTGATAATATTAATATTAATGTGTATACTTGTTGAGTATGATGAATGATAAAGATACATGTGAATAACTACTGAAGCTACTCGTTTTAGTATCATGATGTGAGGTTTTAATCATATAAGATAACTCGAGCATAGACGTTCATCTCTTTTTTCTCCTCTATTTGATTTAATGTGTATCAACATGTTGTGTGTGGTGTGTAGTATCTGTAATATGTACCAGTACCATGTGTGTGTCTTTATTTCTTTCGTCCGTCTGTCTGCATAAATATTCTACGAGTCGTCGTTCTCGTTCATCTTCTGGTCATGTCAACCCCATATAACACACACACATACAGGGGGTTTTGTACACACAAAAGCCGTTCATGTGACAACGTATTATATATTACGATATTATGTGAATGCTTCAACTTGAGAGATTCAATTCGAACCCTCTCTCTCTCTCTCTTGGTTAGTACATCAAGTAAGAGAGATACATAATATGAAGACAGGGAGAGAACATGGGATAGGGCTAAAATGTACAAAGGGGGGTTTTTGGTTATAAAGACTGGAAAAGGAGATTCTTGGTCTGGAGAAATGGAGTAAAGGAGATCAGAGGAGAGGAGAACCACACACACACTTACTCATTCACACACTACACATGGTTTCTACGCTTCCGTCCTTCTTTATTCTTACGTTTATATGTTTTTGAGGTTCAGAGTGGGCTCAGCATGAACAGTTTTTTTTGGAGAAGAGAGAGAGACTTTGAGGATATAACACAACAAGAGAGAGTTCTGTGAATGGACTTGAAAAAATCCTCAGCCCCGAAGCCCGAAGGATAACGTACAATGTGTGTGTGTTGTGTGTGAGAGAGGATGCCTCAAATCAGTGTGTCTGTCTTTTTCTTTTCTGGTGAGAAAGACAGAGACAGGGAAAAGACACGCACGCAAAAGTTTTTTGGGATTCTTCACCATATTATACCTTGTTACCAAAATTAGATTTCTACTCTTCTTCTTTTTCTTCATCTCTGATTGTACCATGTGTAGCCTCTGAACTATTTCTACCAGTTTCATTAGAATAAGAGAAAAGGTGCAAAAATCTACTCGAAAAGTGTTTTTTTTGTCGTGTACAGATATATATTTCTACCCAGATATATATCGTCCTCTTCTTCCTCTTGTATTTTTATTTTTTCTCTCACTTGTTCAATCTTGAGTTGTTTACAAATTGAGATTATTCGTGAGTGTGTGTGATTGTGTACATGTGTGGGAGTTGAGTTTTTCTTTTTTTTTTTGTACATTTTGACTATACACAACGATACGGATACGATGATCAGTACACTAGTAGTCGAGTTGATTATGGAGCGAAGCGAAAGAATTTCTTGGATAATTTCGACTGTTTTTATTATGGGTTATTTCCACTGACTCAAGTGTTCATTATCAATACACTACTTTAGTTATTATCAAAACTTGTCGTGTCAGACATTATGGCCCTTGTTAAATTTTTGATGATGTTGAGAGAACTCCAAGAGTTAAGTTGATTGAACTTTATTATTATACAAACTCTCTCATTCTCTCTCTGTGTGTCTTCTTTTGATGGTGAACCAAATGCTGACGAAAGACAATTGGTCTCACTGTCCCACTCGTGCTCTCTACACAACCCCACACTATTAATTACAACATGCTGAGTCTTTTTAATTATTACATTCCTTCTAATTAGGCCGTCTGTCCTGTAGTCGTCTCTCTAAAGGAATTGCCAGTGTTTAAATTCTTTTCACTCAATTTAAATATTGATTAATGTGTAAAAAAAATTAAAATAGTCATTTATCAAGAGAAAAAAACAAGTGATTTTAATATATTCTACTAGAAGTGAACAAGATTGAAGGAATAAATTTATTTTGGAGATTCTGCTTCTTTTTATTGTGTGTTGAAAAAAAGAAATGATTTTGAAATACAAGAAAAATGAGAATAGAATAATTGACTCTTGTTTGGATCAATGTCAATGACAATATGGGATGAATAATTAATTATTGTCAACCAAATGTGCATAACGTAACACTGGAAAGAACATAAAAGGAGTGAGAGAGAGTTAAATTGCAACAAAGAGGAGGGGGATGAACGTTGACTGCATAAAAATTGTATAATATTGTTGTCTACTCCCATACAGTATAAAGTTACCGTGTGACTAGATATCGTCAATTGAATAATATATACAAAGTGTGTGTGTGTTCATATGTGCCTGTATGGTGTGGAAGAAGGAGATACTAAAGGGAGAAATACAAGTGGGTGATGCTCCTCTTGGAATGATGAATTTCTATGAAGGAGAGATAATCTTGACGCACTGTAAGAACCTCAAGGGATTTTTTTTTGGATTCTCAAAAGTGTCTGAGTCAGCTCTATATCTTCTTCTTTTTGTTGTCTTGTTGTTTTGCCTTACAGGCTCTGTAAGTTGAGTTGAGGGGATGAAAATTTTTGTTCGATTGGATCTCTCTTGCATGTGAAATCTTTTGCTCTTGTCTTTTTGTAGTACAGATAACTCAATATAGGTATAAAATATTATTATCCTTTTTTCATTTACTTGTTGCTTCCACACTCCTCATCATTCAGCATACAATTTTTAATCATATAAAGGTTACCAACTGTAGACGAGAGAGAGAGAGACAGGGACAGACAGAAATGAAGACCTTTAGTACTTGTTTTTTAAAATACTTTTGGTATATAAATTATATTTGACTATATATAAATGCACACGTCCTTTTTTCTCTGGAGTCTCATCATCATAATACATATTTAGAGAGAAAAAATTCAAGTGATTATAAGCTTGTATTAATATTATTAGTTGTACATACACTCACTTGTGTAAAATATTTTCTTGTGCTTGAATAAATATACATATGATAGAGAGTCTCTCTCTCTATGTGTGTGTGTTTGTCTGTTGCATAAGATACGTGCTCTTATATACAAAGTCCGACATTACGTCTCATCATCGAGAATCATTTTGTGAATTCCTTTTCCATCGTCTACCCAACACACACACACACAGTTGAGGATAGGAAATGGGATGGGATGGAGAGTTTGAGTTGGTGCAAGTCGACGCGAGTTTAGTGTACCAGTGATAATTATTTTGTGTCGTGGTATTTAGTTATTTAGTGTAGTGTGTATTTTCAGTCAAACAAAAATAAGCTCAATTTATTTATTGTGTATATTGAATTTATTGGAAATTCTGAGGACTTGCCTCTGTGGTTTTTTTTCTCCTTCTCGTTCTTCAAGAAGTTTTATCCTTTTTTTAAAAAAAATTACAGTGGTTTGGTTTTTTAGAGTTTTTTTGATTTGATATTGGTCGTGTCATGTGGAGTCATAAATGAACTCGATCGTGTCATCTATAATAGTTTTGACTTGTTCAAAGAGAGTGTTTTTAACTTGCACCACTCGTGTAAGTTCATTAAGAGGGAGATAATAACCAAAGATATATATAATTTTTACTCGGTGATAAGTCTTTCTCTCTAGAGATATTATTTGTATACTCTTTTTTTCCTCCCTTTTCTCGACTGGTTGATTTGTTGATTTTGTTCTTTATTATAAAATATATATCATACTTTTTCTATACACACAAGAGATAAGTCACAGAAGAGAGAGAGAGAGAGACCCTCGGACATTCATGTTTCTGGAATCTGAGACTAAAAAAATATTTTCGACACTTTGAATATTATACACACTCGTGTAGGTATAAATACATGCACATGTACTAGATGATGATTCACAAAGTCATAAAAATCAGTTTTCTCATTAAATTTCTTCGTGTTGTTGAAAGACTGGGTAATATAACACACAGTCGTCTTTTTTAAAAATAAAAACACAAAAAAAAGAATATATAAAAATATTCCCCCCTCTCTCATCTCAATGTTTTAGTTCTTGTTCTAATAATACTATGATTATATTTATGATGTTGTAGAAAAAGAAATGTAGAAAAATATAAAAAAAAAGTTTTCCTTTTCCTTTTTGATTTTTTTGCCTTCTTCTCCTCTTCTAGTTGGTCTTTTTTTTCCTATTTGACTGTTGTGAGCTCATCATCATAGCACAAGCTTTATGGAGTGTGTAGAGTGACAGAGGGGGATGAAAGGGAAAATTACCATGTGCTATTTATTTATTGGCATATTTTTTGCATGATGGTGGACTAGTAGTAGTAGTACAAGGGCATTTTGTTGGTTGATAAATTTCAAATGTTTTCCAATAACCCGTCATCAATAAAATAGTTAGTATAACTTATAAAAATGGACATGATAAAACAAAGTTTATGTGTACAAGTTTTAAATGATGAGGATTCAACAGTAGTTTTTTATCATTTGGCTTTGTTATTAGACACTCACAACTACTCACATAAGCTTGCAATGGTAAATAAATACGCAGTAAAGTTTTTTGAGAATTAAAGAGAAAAAAGGGATTCAAACTGGCTCAACATAATTTATGTTTCGCTTCACCTACTCTATATATTATTATGACTACTGATATAATACCCGTTGTTGTCTCTCTATAAAAAATATTCAAGCTGGAGAGAGTTTAAAGGAATAAATATATAAAAACAGACAACAACTCTTCTCTTTTGTTCTTTGCTCTGACTCCCTGCTATTGTGTGTGTGGTTTTGATGCATGATGGATAGCATGTTGAACATTTTTTGAAGCTTGCATGGTTCCCAAGTCAGGATCACTTTAGTGGTTTAGTTTGTACTAGTAGTTGGTAGCTAACATATGGTCCCTATATAGACAAACTCAGTTATTCGATGGCTTGAAAGAGTCGTAGAAAAAAAACTGGGTGGTATTAAGTTTCTTCTTCTTTTTCTCTCTCTTATGTTTCGGCACTTTTCTGGAGACCACTTGAGGGGTTAGTTCATAGTCTTAAAGACTAATTTTTTTCCCTGTTGATTTTTATACAGACAAATTGAAGAAGGCTGAGGGTTTGAGTGTAACAGCATCAGCCTCAATATCCTCTTCCGGTCAGGACTTTGCCACAAAGATGAATAGTGTCATGACGTCATCCAAGCCCAACAAGAATCTATCCTCTTCCATGGACGAGCTTCGAGCAACAGGTGGGCCCTTTATATTACATACTCTACCCCCTGATTTATCCATCTACCCTCTTTGTTCTCTTTTTAAAAGAGTTTTTTAATAAAAGATTTTTTTTATTCTGTATTTTGTAATTTCATTGTTGTGATTCAAATGTTAGTAAATGTTACTTTTTTATATAAAAATGATTCTTGTTCCACACGAGACAATTTGATTACATTTTAATTTATGCTCTTGTAAATTTATAGCCACTGAAGAACATTGGTACTCGGCAGACTCAGACACGGAGCCTGATTCATTGACAGCCCTTCCAGAGTCTACTTCGAGTCAACTATTAAGCAATAATTGTAAAAGTTCTGATTCCCTGGGCTGTCCAATCACAAATAGCATTGGGATGAGGATTGAAAATGGTTCAAGATTGGATATCGGGTAATTTATTTATTATTTTACACTTTACAAATATCTCTCTCTACAAGTCATTTCAAACATCTTAGTTTTAAATTGTGGGTGGGGGATGGTACACCTTTGTTTGTACCCCTCCCCCACACAATAAACTTGTAGAAAACGTAAGCAACGTTTTAGTTTTATGTAAATTAACCTCTTTGATAGTCATTGTCAAAAGTGTAAAAGACGACAAAAAAAGTTTAGCCATGAAAAGGGGAATGCAACGAGTGCATGTTTAGATTTTTTTAATTTTAGTAGGAGAGAATTATTAAAATGATTAAAAAATTATATACAAAATATAATATTTCTATATATAATAGGAACAAAAAATGATGATAATTTGTAAGAGTTACTCGTCCATCTTTGTACGATAACTTGGTATACCAAGAGAGAGGGAAAAGGGGAGGGGGGATAAAGTTAAAGGCAAAAAAGCACGTTTTTCATAGCTGCTCTTCATGTGGACGTTGGTAAAGTTAGATAAAATGGCCTTGGACACTCAAAAAAAGTTTTTCCACAGTGAGCCGTTGTTCCACAAGCTGACGATGATGATGATTCATTCATCAATAGAGATCTCCCTCACCATTGCCATGCTCACACTACCAATTTATAAAGGATGTATCGTATTATATTATTATTATTATGATTGTGTACTCTCTCTCTCATATACTGGATAGAATATATAAGTCAAGGCATGATGAAACGAGTTGAATTCATAAAAGTTTGGAAGCCTACCACCGAAAATTATTATGTGCGTTTGTCTTGATTCCTCCATTTATTAAAAGGAAGTTTGCTTGTTTAAACTCGTATAGTTAGCTGATTAGACGTAATATATAGGAATTATGTGTGTTTCTCTTGTGTGAGAGGGAGAGAGACCCTTGTTTCTTCTCCCCAACCACAAATTTATATTTTTCTGTTTTATATTAAAAATTTATTTCTGATCGTAAAGTGTAGTATTGTGTTTGTGAGAATTTTAATACAAGATTATGGATATTTTGTGTAGTTGTTTTTTGTATGTACATGTGGGATTGTTAGTGTTGACAGTTTTTGGGCTATAATATATTATTGTTATATTTTTTCTTCTCTCTCTCTTGAATTATGTGCACTGGGTTCTTGAGAGTACATGTAGAATATATTGTTAGTAATATGTACAATGTACTTGATAGCTGAATCAAAGACGATTGGGCAGTGCTGATGATGAGTGAGTACAACTTTTGTTAATTTATGGTGACAATGAAAATAATAATGAAATACACACAATGCTAAAGGAATGGAAGATAGAAGAAGCAAAGGGTGGGAGGTTCTTGATGTATTTTTATATTGACTACATACATGACTCTTCCTTATGAATTATTTATTAAAATGTCCCCTTTACCTCCAAGAATAGATTAACAATAGTTAAAAGAATTCAGGGATAAAAATCAAAAATACATTTATGGTCTCTCTATCCCTAGTCCATGCTGTACATAGGACAAATAAACATAAAAAGACTAAGCTCATGTCCCTTTACAAGTTTTAGGGCCATACCTTACGTGTCCAATGTTGAGGATTTTGGTTATTTGACTCTAGTCTCTTACATTTGGACAGTTAATAGTTGACTAGAATTACTTGCCCACTTTTTAAATTCTCTCCAGTCTAATATTGCTTTGAGAATTATGTAAAGAAACTGTCAGGAGTCATTCTGACACTGACTTTACCAGTCTGTAAAAATATTAATGTTCAAGTATAATCTTAAAGACGAAATGTTCAAAAATAAATAGACAAGACATTGTCCCAATGTTTTTTTAAACTTGATTCTATAATCATGGCATAGGAAATACTGACAACAAGTGTACATGATAATTATTTTTATTATGTAAGAAACTGCACCCTTTGATGCAATATTTGACCACTTGACCATGCACTATTAGTCTGATGAATATTCTTGTGTGTAGAATGGAATTTTAATAAGCTGAAGCTTCAGCTGTATTAAATTAGTTGGTTTACTCCATAGCCGATAGGAAGGTTAAAGTTAAATAAAGTCAATACTACACACAACACATGTAAGTATTAAATAGTTTGAATACAATTTTTACAAGTCAGACGAGTAACCTTTTTCTACTATTCTTATGCATATAAATATTATTATGAAGAAATTATATAGAGAAAAAGAACTGTAAAGAATATTATCTCAATTTAGTCTTTGTATAACTATCCAATTTTTAAGAATGTATAGTGATGACTGTATCAAATTCTTGGTTTTAGACCCGTTTTCCATGAAGGACATAAATTGGACTTAAATTTTGTAGATATAAGTAAGTAAAGTTTTGCATGTATTT